>CALSBV010012172.1:1237003-1352773 GCA_943590825.1 Bovichtus diacanthus
ATATATATATATATATGTGTATATATACACATATATATATATATATGTATATATATATACTAAGGATTAATTAGGGGGGCCGAGGCCTCACCTCACCGGCTGTGTTTTCAGACACAGCCATAATGTGAGAAGCACAACAAGCACAAGTAGCACACTTCCAGCTCAGCCCATTTTGGTGGTTTTGTGGTCGTGGCCCGTCATATCCCTGCTACCTCGGGACATTTTATCAGTCCTTGTGGAAAGCCTTGCTTTCTACTGCATCCTTGCTAACAGTGTGATAATGGTTAGAGCTGGTAACACTGACAGAGTAAACAGATGTTTGCTGCTTGAATGAAATGAAATTACAGTGATCGATTCCATTTTTCACGCACCCCCAGAACCAAAATGATTATGGTCTCCTGGCTACGCAGGTGATGGATATTGAATGTTTTCTTACTGTGGGGCTGTAGCTGCCTTCAGTTAAGTTTTTATACAGGGTTAATTGAATTCTTTATCTATTTCATCTGTTTCTTATTAAGTACTATGAGATTTGTTGGTTTCCTCATTAAATGTCTGATTATAATACAATATTACAGTAGTTCAAGTCAATACAGTGCCCTTTTCAGACCTTAAGTAAAATCACATTATAATTCTTATTATTACATTAGTGCAAAATTAGACCATAACATATAAGATCTGACTTATAATAAAAAGTCAGAACTGACTTACAGATCCATCATTCGAACCCTATTAGAGAATACGATGTCAGTATGAGGGTTAGATGGTCTGACAGTGGAGAAAATGAGAGATTTAAATACAGTCGGTCTATTTTTTAGTGTCATGAAATATGTGCTTAAGCGACAGCGTGACCACTGACCTGCCACCAGGGGCTGTGAAGGTCGGCGCAGATTAATTCGATGATGTCACCCGTCTGGATGCTGAGTGCTGGACCAGAAGTAGGGCTCGGCACCCCGAAGTAGTTCCTGATTACCAGCATCTTTGGCAGACCTGCAAGAGGGATACAGTTAGTTCCTGCATACTGTTTGCAAAAGGGCTTCAAACAAATCTGGCCTCTCCAATATCCATTGTACCTAAAACATTGTTTGACAAATCTACACCACATCAAAAAATAAATGTTTCCTATGTATTAATATACAGTTTTTGTCCTTTTAAAATGTATTTTATTATACATGAAAATTAATTAAATGTTCTTAAAGTAAGAAGTGATGCTGCTGATGGTTTTATATGGATTATAATTTGTTTTTTTAATGTTTGTAATTGTTTACTTTGATGTTTTATCATTTCTTTTCTATGGACCATGGGTTTTGAAATAAAGCAATTTTAGTTTAACTGAAAGACAAAATTGTAATCAACATGTGAGCCATTGATGTATGGAGACGATTCAACCAAATGTGTTCTTTCTAAAAGTAGACTTGAGTAGCTGTGTGAGGAGGACACATATAACATCTCTTAGACTTCTTCAGCTTCATTCCTTCACTCATGAATGCCTGGCTGCATGAATATGGATGCAACTGTATGACCTCTGGTCTAAAAAGGTCATGTTTGCTATTCTAAAAGTGCATCTATGCTCTACTAAACTATTCATGGCCCGTTATAGGTGGTAATGAGAGGGAGTATACATGTGTACACACACACAAACACACCCCTTGTCACCAGTGTACTGCCCTTGCAAATCATTTGGACCCATTATCATATCGCAGATAAGCAACAGTGCACTGTGATGCATGGCTGGTTATCAGGCTCGTAGATAAAAAGCTAAGCAGGAGTGAGTGTGGATGCTGTTTACTGCTGCACAATTTACTCTTGCCTCCTGGGGGAATTTATAAGGACAATTCAATCAAATCAAAACATTTTTTCCATTATTGTGATTTGATAAAAACTAGTCCTAATTGCATTTACAATAAATAATTAAACGAAAATCATTCTCTTGTTTTTCAGTATATTCTGCTTGCTAATGGTATTGTCTTTGTCACCATTTATATCGATTTACTCAAGCCCATAGTACGCATATTTTTTCCTCACCTGCTACAATTAACAAAGACAAATGAAAGCATACTACTCCACAAGTAATATATGATGTACTAGTAAGGGTTTGCACTGGCACTGAAAGAAGTGCATTTAAATCAGGCTGAATGTGTTTGTTGAAATGACCTCAGTCGGCACTATTTGATTTTGCACAATGGTCAACTTTGAGCCCATTATTCTCCAAGAAATCACTGAAGTTGTATTATAACGCGTCTGTTATGAAGCACCCACCTATGCCAAACAAATCTTCAGTTCATATCTCATGTGCCATATGCATATCTTTCTCTGCATTGTGTGGCGATAGTGTTGTGCAGGAATACAATATCAGAAAAAGAAATTCAAGTGAGAGCATGAAGAAAGGGCCAAAGGCTTAAGGCAAATAATAAGAGACGTCAACAACATTGTATTGAAAGCTAATGCATCTATATCTGGCTTGCTTCTGTTTCAGGGTCTGTTCCAGCGCAGTAGCACTGGGGCTGGCAGCCTGACATGTGCTAGCTTGCCTCAATAGGACTTCTAAAGACACAGGGCCATGGAGAATTGAGTCTTGGGGGCTGAATTGCATTCCTATCCACACAAGGACAAGCCAAGTGTTAGCGCACCTTTGAAAACAGACAAAGAGAGCAGCATCGAAATATTATGAAACGCCAAGGGCTGGGGCAATCAAATGCCTATTGATTTTAATGCGTCTTCAGTCAGAAATGATTTTCTGCAGCATAATGGATGGAGAGGTGGAAAAATGAGTGTTGAAGCCAGGTTTATGAGAGATTAAAGGCCCTCTGTGTGGTGGAAGCACACATACACAGACGCAATCCCACGTACACACACACACAACAAATTCAAAGGAGGCTGCATGTTATTCACATTCTATTGAGAAAAGAGGGAGAAACAGAAAGCCACAGAAGGAGGGCAAAAATACAATGGCTATATGTACCGCATTTACTGTACACACATGCTATTTTATGCATTCGATGTTTGGTTTTATTCAATTTAAACTGTTTACAGAATCCTTTAATAGACATAAATTGAGTCTCAGCTGCAATGATACAATAAGTTAATAGCTACCAGGTATGCCTTCCTCTCTGTCTGAGCCCGGTTACCTCTGATACCAGGAAAAACAATTATGATGCCATGCCCATAGCAATTCATGCAAACCTAATGCCAATCCTGACACAACCTGATAGAGGGAAGTATATCATTTCTCCTGGTTAATCTTGTTCATCCTGTATGTGTGGGTAGTTATAACCAAAAGAGAAAAATAGCTCAAATGTATTAGTTTGTGGACAATCGCAGACAATATTGCATCTACAGTACCACAGTAACAATCCTACTGTAAGACGTAAAAGGTGTACAAAATTCCAGAGATTCTTCTCAAAATGTGAGAAGCAGGAAACGGAGTCCGTCTCTCTGTTTCATATCATTATGAATCGAATATCTTTGTGTTTTGGACTGTTGTACATAAATAAATGCAAAAAGTCACCGGTGGCATTTTTCCCAATTTTCGTAAAAAAAATTTGTACTATTAATCTGCATAACAATCCCTTAAAGTGAGATGATCGTAAATATGACATAAAGACAATTAGATACTTAGTTTAAGTGAAAGTAATTTTTAGATGGGAAAAATTGCTGTTTTCAGATCTGACATCAGCGGATACTTGCAGGATGTTGATAAATGGTATAAACACATATCAGTGGTGTGGATTACATTCCAAAATCTGGTCACTTGTTTTAGGAGCAGCTGTCTCTGTGCACATTGTTAGAGGAAGAAGAGAAGGCGGTGTGCAAGGTGGGGGGATGTCTGGTGTAGTGTGGTGCTCTGAATTTCTCACCTGGATCTCGATCTTTTCCCTGAAAAAATGCAGAGACAAAGTTACACACTGAAGCAGGAACGCGCGCATGTTCACGAACAAAACACATGCACATTCAGACACAAATGTTTTGTTCTTTTTCCCCCGCCAAACACACATTTATTGTTCTACTTCTTCATCACAAGCACACATGAACCACTGCCATGGCGAAAGTGAATAACTTAAAACATCTCACGTCATCCGAAGTCAGTGCAACCTGCATCCACTTCTACCACCTTATAGCCTACAAAATCAATTATTAGCTACGGTCAGTGAGGTGAATATGTTGAGCTACACGGCCTAATGCTACCAATACACCCATTTACTGCTGCACACACAGAATAAATATTTTAACACAGCCTGCTATCTACCCTATACAAGCTACATGAAGCGGGCCTGACATACTACATAACATATTAAAACCCATATCGCATGCACTGGCGCCACAGGCAAAGTACTGTGTGTCCTGTTGCAGCTGAAATAATTCAGAGCGGCAGAGTGCAGTTAAACTGATGTGGTTTTTATGGGAAAATACAGTTTTGTTTTTTGAAGTTAATGACTTTTTGATTTCTTTCAAGTTTTGGTGAGGGTGGAAAACTGCAGGTAGCAGCGGGTGACATTCTGCAGTATTTCCACACAGAATAGTACTGGAAGCATGGATGCTACCAATAATAACCACTATACAACACACTGTATTTAAGCATACCTTTAATGTGCATTGCAAAAGAGCTGCAAGTTTCTACTGTTTGAAAAAAAACTGATTTTGAATTTGAGTTTAGCACATCTTCCCATAAATTACTATTAAGTACCTGACACCAGAAATAAACTTAAAGCAATGGGGACACTTGTCAATTTCATCCCAGTTTTGTGTTTTTGCCGATGAGATGGGGAACGTTTTTGTATAAAAATCTTACCTTCACGGTGCAGTTTTAGCCACAGTTACTGGCATAATTATTGTAATCCCAGTCTAATTTTCTGCCTGGGGATACTTGTGAGTATTCCACCAGTAAAGTACACCTTTTAGTTTTAGAAACAGCAGAGACAACCCAGGGTGCAAAACTGAAAACTGCAAAAACATTCTTGTTGCTGGTGTCAGGAAGGCTGCAGCAAGTAAAGTCAATTGGAGTCTCCTTGGCAAATAGCTGCAGGAGAGAGCAGTCTTCAAAGTGCAGCAAAGCTTTGGAGAGGAGGCGAACGGCAGACACAGACAGACAGTATACACATCAACACACACACACGCACACGCACGCACACACACACACACACACACACACACACAGCAGCAGCAGCTCACCTGAGTTCTGACGGAGCCAGGATCTGAAAGAAGTTTGAGAACAGGCATAGTGAATGACGGGTTAGCAGGTGCACGCAAACACTTGCACATACTCGTCGGTACAAGGCAACACTCCCTCATTAGTGGAGAAGGTGGACGCTCGTGTCTGACCGTGGTTCGCTTTGTTTTGCTGCGCTGCCACTACCTGACAGCCGGGATAGAGGAGTTAACGAGGCGGGGGGTGGAGAGGAAGGGGGGGGGCAGACCTGAGGTTTTTGCTCCACCAGTTTCTTTCATTGGCTCCCTGAGGGATGGGTTACACCCCCTAGACACACATAAACACACACCTTTGCACACTCACACACAAGTACTCCTGTACCTGTACAAACAGACCAATTGCATAAACACACACATACCTTCACACACACACAGACACGCTAGCTGGCAGAACACCACAAATATATACACTGTACCTGCACTACCTATACACACAAACACAGACACACACTTCTCTCAGCACGCCTGTTGTTCCTCAAGTGAACTTTGACCTGTTATGCAAACACCTGGCGAGGCAGCTGATAACAGAGACAAATTCAGGTAAACAATGGCTTATCTCTGACAAACACACACAAACAAACACACACACACACACACACACACACCACACACACACACATATAACCCTACACTGTGATGCTGTGATTGTGTGTTTGTGTATTGACTACATTTGCACATGCAGACATTGTGGTGGCTTTCTGAGCATTTGAGTGACTAAAGTTCAATGTTGGGTCAAATGGACATCAGCAAAAAGTGGTGCAAGCTGCAACATAAAAAGCCTCCCATTATTGTAACTGAGAACATTGTTTATGTACTTTTAATGCACAGGAGTTTCAGACTTCTTAAAATACTTTTTCTTGAGTATGTTGCTAAAGTATTAGACCTCCCCACCCCTGCACATTTCCCTGTACTAGCAGAGGGTGGATACTGTGTAGAGTAATGAGACTGGGAATTCAAACCGACATCCCAGTCTTCACCAGCTCTCTGGCCGCCGGTGTCGCCCAAATCTACTCATGCACACACTGTGCCCAGCTCGGCCTGGCCGTGGTGATATTGCCTCTGCAACCTGCTAGCACTGTGACAGATGCTAGGTCCAACAGGAGCTGGCAGCTTGCCACGGGGAATACAGACAAACACACGCAATTGTGACACACAAGGTTATAACAGTAAAACCTGCGTGCTCGTTTTAAAAAACATTGTGCGGAGTTTTAGTGCCATGAGGAAACACAAGCATGCACTTTCAAGGCCTAAAAGAGTTTGCACAAACAAAAAGTGTGAATTTTGCTCTTTTTTACTCTCACACACACACACACACACACACACACACACACACACACACACACACATACACATACACGGAGGACATGCTAAGCTGGTTTCTGAAGGCCTTCTTTTCATTCCACATGTCTGAAGTTTTCCCACCATTTCTTTCCGAGCTGTCAGTGCTCCTGCACAGGGAGCTGAGTGACAGATACACAACAGGGGCATAATAAAAAAGTCAGGAGTTTCATAAAGCTCCTCAGTAAAACTACTATTAAGCTTTGGGGATTGGTGCAATGATACACAGTGACATTGCCTTTAAGGTGCTCTGAAGTGTCAAAACCATGCAGCGAATCGGGGGAGCTTTTGAATGAATATCTGCATTATTGATCGAATACTTGGATGACCTTGGTTGGTAGAAATAAGGGCACTTATAAACTTCTCACATATTTAAAGCAAACCCCCTAATTCCCACAATTGCACTTAGTGCAATGCTTTTCAGAATGTCAATGTGTAGCTTTTTTAATCTTCCTCTTACCCATAAATCTGTGTTGTAGGCATACTATGCTACAGTATAGAAAAGCAGTTATTTTCATCTGATTACATTTAATGTGTCCCTTGCTGTTATTTTGTTCAGTGACAACATGTTACCTGCAGAATTATTGCAAACTAGATGGGACTGATATGAGGTTGTGCAATAAAGTGAGAGACTTTGGTTTTATTTGTGTGTGTAAAGCAGTGGTTTGTTACCTGTTTTTCCACAGCTGCCAAAGCGGCCCAGACATTCTTTATGGGCACCTAAACCACACTTGGAGCACAGGTAGCCCTGGTTGAAGACGCCCCTGCAGACAGACGAACAGGAAAAGTCATCAAGTCATGGATTGCTCCAGGCTGTTCTGCCATAGCCAACTGTGCAGCATGAGGACATCAGACAGAATTCAATAGAACAATAAAGCAGGTGTCGTAGGTAGATGGTATGGAAGTTATTTCCCATTACTTCAAAAAACAAAGGCAGAGGCTGAAGCTGCAGCAGTGTTCTGTTTTCATTTACAGAGGCCCTAATTAATATGACATGAAAGTAAAGGCTGCATTGTTCTGCTCTCCAGCTAATTGACACTTTAACCTCTTTGAGAAAACCGGCACGGAGTTCACGTGCAAGTATTATTTTTTTCCGACTGATGAGAACTACCGGGCGTGTCGCATCGGGGGAAGAAGTCCGAGCAGTGAATTTAAACCATTAGGACACCGCTCTTATGAAACATGCACAATGCTTTTGAAATCACATGAAAGGAAATCTTATTAGGTTTGCTTAAGACTTTCCTTTCAAATTAAAACTCAAAATGAAACTTCTACCAGATATGTTCCTGAATAACTGCATGTATAATGTTTTCTGATTTATGACACAATACCTCAGCAAGGCCTCTGCTCTTATATATATATATATATATATATATATATATATATATATATAAGTCATCTGAGTACCAGTATAGAACACTTGATGTCTGATTTGAACTATAGGTTTGTGTACAATATCATCCACATCTTAAAATCACAGATTATGATCCATAAAGTCATGTGATATCTGGTGCCTGTTAGAGGTCACATTTCTATTGTTTCTTTTCAAGTTAACCCTTTGTCCTTTTAAAGGCACTGCAAACAAAGAACTCAAGCACAAAAAGTACGATGAATCATTATTTAAAGAAAGATTTGCAGGAAAAGAAAAATCAAGAAAATAATGACACACTGCACTTAAAATGCTTCCTGAGACCTTCCCTGCATTATTCTTGTTTTTGTCAGAAAATGTTGGTGAATTCAGCGCCCGGCTCTGTACATCCACAGTGCAATAATCTTGTCCCCTTTCCCCATCCATCGCCTTGAGGAAGTGCTGAAGTGTGACAGACATTCTTCTTTACCGGTAGGTGAAACCACTCAGTCGTTCTCGCTGTGAGAAAGACCATGGACGAGGTCTTCTGGGTGCCGATACCATTCAGCAAATTCAAAGGGAACTTTGCATAACTAAGGCACATGTGCAGAGGAAGAGAGGAGTAAAGGAAAGTGACGAATAGATTGTTAAGGTACACTGGAGAGGAAGAGGAGGTGGAGGTCTTTCAAACCAGTCCTGACAGACAGAAGGGAAAAGGGTGTCGCCCTCAGTCTTTATGTTCCACGATAGCCTTGAAGGAGTTTTGTGCTGGTTCCTCTGTGTGTGTACGTGTGTGTGTGTGTGAGTGAGTGAATAATAACTGGCCTCTTACCTCAGCAGCATGTGGCAAGAGTTGCAGGAGGTGATCCTTTCGAAGGTGTGCATATTAAACTCATGGAAGTTGTTTGTGGCATTCTCAGGACGAATGTTGGATCTAAACGGGACATGACGCACAACAAGCATCAGATATCGATGGGTTACGATGACAGATTGTAGTCGCTAAAGAATGAAGGTTGTAACAGTATGTTTCGTATTCATGGTCATTTATATTTCTCATAAATGTTGCATGCAGTGCGTATGCATCCATTCAGAGTTAACTATGTCATTTTGTAAAAAGTAGGGCTGTACAGAATGAAATGATCCAACATTCAAAGCTTCCCCGAGCTTCTATTGAGGTTTTTCGAATGAAGGTTTGAATATTTATGTCACCCTGAAAAAAGTCTTTTTTTTTATTAAATCAACTTTCTTTAATGAATATAACTTGTCCTTTGTGTGCGGCAAGTAGGAGAATAAATAGGATGGAAGCAGAATATTTCATTTTATTAAACCATGTTGGGAATTTTGGGAAAAAAAATGACATCTATCTTTTTTCAATACATTTTGACTTTTGGACTTTACAACGCTACGGAGTTATTGGAAATGTTTGGATCACACAAGTCGGAAAACAATCCTACGCAGCCACCATGGGATCTCATTCTACAAATAGTATAATCCTAATAATATTATCAAGATTAGGTTAGATATATTGCGAACAAAGCCTCATGTACTGGAGAAAAGTTGTGTGACTTGTTTTGATATTGATGGACTCACACTGGTCTGCACCTCGTTGTGTTTGTGTTCTCAAAATCAAAAACATTTTCTAAATATACCGTTACTTTTTAGACTGTCTTTCAAAAAATGAACTTGCATGAAGTTGAAGCTTAGTTGAGAAAAATTGCCCGTGACAGTAAAGCACCTTTAAGTTACTATCATCACATGCTAATGAAAACTCTCGCTATCTCTGACCTGACCCCCAGGATTTGAGAGTGAACTGTCGAAAAGAATTGCATTCACGATCTACGATGTCAGACAATTCAATCCAGGGGAAAAACAATAAACAAAGCTTTTAAAAGAATAATGCAAATGTGCTTGTTTCTTGCATTTTAAAATGCAGTGCCACCAAAACGGCAAGAATCGAAATGTCCTCAAATGCAGTTTTCAATATAGTCTCTGCTCATGTACCTGTCTTACTACATTATGATAATATAACTCGTGGAATGAAATAAAAATCGTAACATGACATCTAGGGTTTGGGTTGAATATTAAAAACTAGCATTTAAAGATCCCTATATCTTATGTAACGCTGACAATGTTGTACTGCAATTACTGTTCGGTGCCATTGAACACATCTTTTACAAATAATGGAAGACTCAAAATCAGAACAAGCAGTTGGACCAAATTGTGTAATAATAAACACTGACCGCTGTTGTAAGTTGTAGTAGAAGTTCCAGATGAGCCCAAATGAATGAATGAAATGAGTTTGTGTTTGTTGCCCATTTTGTTACCGACTGCTTTGGTCTTTGATGAAAATGTGAATTTCAAAGCAAAAATAAAAAAAATGGTCTCTTATAATTGCAGCCAACAAACTCTTCCAAGGCAACAGTAACATTTACTGATATGGTTCTTTGAAGTGGGAAGGAGAGAATTGCAAATAGACAGGTAAGTTCTGCTTGAAGTGAACACAGAAGTATTCTTGGCCCCTTGGGACATGGATGAATTTGTGTGTGTGTCTGTGTGTGAGAAGGAAAAAGACAAGGTTTGCCTGTAGCACAAAGGCCTGTTTATTTCAAATTTAAGAGGTCCTTTCCTTAGTTTCTTCAGAGTGATGATACCTAGACATGATGACATTATTGCACAAGCGTTTTGCTTAATATACACAGGTGTTACTTCTTTTTAACTCAAATAATTAGCTCCAGCATTTTCTCTGGAAACAGCCCTAAGATGTAAGAATGTGTCAAAGAAGAAAAAGAGACCTTCAGTGGTGTCCTCTCCTCTGTACTAGAATAAACCAACATATCTCTTTGTTGGGAAGATTGTTATTAACTATGAATTGCATATCGCTGACAAGAAAGAGAGTCAATTTTACCATAAAAGTAGTCACACTGAAAGACACCGAATACGTTGTTATGGTATAAGACGAGAAAAAAAACTCTGAAAATCCCCTAAGCCTCCCTTTTCTTGCCACTTGACTTTGGGAGTACGACTGGCCTCTTCCAGTTCCACTATTTCTCTGTACACTGGAGCTTTTGAAAATGTACAATACAACTTTATAAAGATCGCTGAGAGATGGACTTTAAAATACAATATGACTTAATTTGCGGTCTTCTTCTGACTTTATTTTTATTATTTTTTTATTTTTTATTTTTTCTTTCTGATGGGGTGGTCACTCACCGCAGTTTTGAGCAGCAGTTTCAACTTCTCGCTTTCTGTATGTGGAGCAGTGTGGCTAGTGTAAGAAGGTGGCACGTGAGGAAAGAACTGTTCACAGATCAGCTATTAACCATTGCTTAAGCAAGCTGTGGGAGCATGTGATTTTCTGGCAATGCCTTTCTGTTCTCACAGCTCGTTAGTTCAGCTCCAAAAGTTAATCAACCAAAGCCTGAGTTTTCTCAGTCTCACGTCACACCGCGCTAAATCTTCCCGATTCTCTTCTTCACTTCCACGAGGCCTGTTGCTTTCCTTTGTAGCTGGAAAATGATATTTCACCAAATTTTCTTTTCTTTTCATTTTTCTTTTTATGTTTTCAATGTAATTGCACCTGCTCTTAACTAAATACCACTGCTGCCACTGACAGTTCATCCGGGGATCCAATAACAGATATCTCAGCTCTAACTAACGCCGATGCAGGAGGACAGGCAGGATGTTGTCTTTTGTCAAGTCTACGTTTGCTCATATTGCCCTTTTGTTAAAAATCTCTGTCCATTTATTTGTCATCTGTGTCGGATAAAATGGATAAGATGTGATTTTCCTGATGAACGAGATACATTTTAAAAAGAAAAGTCAAAATTGAAGCAGCAGAGGCCAAGATATCCTGACTTTTACGGTACAAATACTTGATCCTACATTTCCCATAATGCAACTGGACAGCCTCTTTAGTTAGACGGTCTATGTCTGGAAATCTTTCAAACTTTGCATCTTCAGTTTGCAACACAGGCTTAACCCGACTTAACGAAGCTTCTCCAGAGAGGAGATTACACAGCTGTCTCCTACTGCACCTGTTGTACAGTCTGTAAGAATGTACTATTCTGCTTTACTGTGCCAAATTTCATAACACAGAGTTCTGTACAAATCTTGGTTGTGGTGAATACACCGATTCTAATCTCACTGAATTGCAGCTTTATTTCATGATTTGAAATGAGGGAATGAGTCCTCTCTGGCTCCTGGCCTCCCACTGCTGATCAAACGGCAGCTTCATACTACAATCCAGCAAACAACTCAAGCCACATCTTCGCAAACCTTCCTGTGGTATAAGATCTGTACTCTTCTGTTTTTACACTCATTATAGCCATATACAGTTTACACACTTTTGTCCAATGTTGTTTGCATTTTGCTTTAGACTTCAGTTTCTATTAATATCTAGATATCTTCTACTACAGTAATTGTACACCCAATACAACTCGTCTGCTCTGTATGTGTCAATCCTGTGAAAGACAGAAAGGTCGGTAGAGAGTTATTCGTCTTTCTTGGCTCTACAAGTGAAATACTATAGTTTCATTTGTCACTCTTGGCACCAGTTTGTCAGTCACTTCAGGTGATTTTGTATCCATTCAAGATATGGACTGGTTGATGCTGTTCATCTACACCAATTGTGTTCTCTGAGTATAAAGTACTAAATGTATATAAACTACTGAATTCTGTTTTTGTGCATTTTCCACCAGGTTTCGCTTTTGAAAGTAAGTGTGCTACTTATAATCTGAAGTTGTCACAGCGCGTGATTCCTAAATCATCAAGTAGCCTAACTTGAATAACAGGTATGGACAATGTGTGCTTTTTGATGCTGTGACAAAATGCGGCGGAGACAAAGAGACACACACTCTTATCACGCTGTGACGCACACACATACACACACACACACACTCACAGGAAAAACACACTCACATGGCCATGCCAAACTGCTCCAACCACTTCTTTTTCAGCTCTTTGGTCTTGAAGAAGAATTCAAAGCCGCTCTGGCCCTGGTTATGAGTGAGGTAGAATCCGTAGGACCACTGCAACAGGAAAGAAAAACATGCACATTTCAGACAACGGCGAATAAATAAATTGACGGTTTCAAGTGAAAGACAAACAGAGCAGGAGGGGGCAGGAACTGAAGGAGACAGGATGCAGGGAGACAGATGGAGACAAAGAGATGCAAAATGAAAGAGGGACGCCTCGGGGAGAGCAAACACAAAGGCTGAAGGGTTGGAGGGCGGCAGAACAGACAGACAGAGACAAAACCAAGAGGAAGAGCATGAAGGAGACAGAAAACAGTGTCTGTTAGCTGTGCCATATAACTGCTGGGCATCAGACAGCATGCACCAGCCCAAGTAGTGAGAGTGCGCCTGTAATCAACCACCATTATCCACTTCAAAGTCTAAACATGAGTCTATTAGCCTCTGTGTCAACACAATGCCTGTTTTTTTAGATGGCATCACTAAACAGATGCTTGTGAGATGCACTTTTTTATGGCTCCTATGTGAGGTTTTGAACTTCTAGCACTCCGCTCTGAAGGCTAAAAACATGCCAAGCTCTCAGTGCTGTCAGGGAAGCGCAAAGGCTCATCCTTTCTATTGAAAGAAAAGAGAAAAGGAAAGCATCGCTCTACAGAGGCATTCCCAGTGGACACCAAGACTTACGCTCAGCAAAGATATCTCTAGCAACCGATTTGTAACAGCAGGAGAATGTTTGTCTGTCAGTTTAGAACTTTTTCGCTTGGTATATCTTTGGAATGTAAAAGGATCCTACATCCAGACTGATAATTAAAAGTATTTTTTTGTTTATTTTCTTAACTATGCAGTAATTAATCTGACCCTTGATCATGTGTTTCACCGTGGGTAAATGTGCACAATAACAGTTTATTTGGCAGCAGAAACATGTTGAAAACACAACCCTGACATATTATCGCCTAGTTAGTTTATATGTGAACTTGCTAACGTGATCCATGATACTAACTTGTGTATTAGGACAAACAGTGTTGATTTTAGCCGACAAATAAATGATGTAACGGTAAAAGGTGTTTAAGTAATGATTGCTTTCTACTAGCCAAGAACGATGCAAAGCAGATATGGCCAACTAGCTAATTATAACCTAAGTTAAACTCAGCTGCGCAGCACGGATCTGCCGTTGGAGGCTCATAATGTTAGTTGATGAGGTCATTTGCAAAAGGCAAGCTACTTAGAATCATGGAGCCAATGGCGCAATTAAGATATGAACATTACAGACAGAAATGTCATTCTAAATATGATATTGTAACGCAATGTCACGGCACTGTTTTGGCCGATGCCCAGGATGCTCGCTCGCTAGTGCGGAGCGCGAGCATGTGCAAGCATCAGGATGCTGACTGGAGTTCACTTAACGGCCACCGGTGTCATTAGGAACAAGGATTTTCTGAAAATGTCACATAGTACCTTTACCAGCTGGTAAAGGTACTATGTGACATTTTCAGAAAATCCTTGTTGTCCTATTCCAGCTGGAATAGGACATTCATCACTTCCTGCAGCGAAATCTCAAACCATAAGCTTTAGCATGAAAAATGTCTTCAGTCTACTGGTCTCACAAACGCTTGCTACTGCTGTGTACATCACTTCAGAAACGATTAGACTTTAAGGTTATTTGGTTTAACCTCCAGATGCATGTAAATGTAATTATTTTGCTCTCGAAGATGAAGGTTCTTATTGCTGCTTCCCTCTGTCATCTTTGGCATTTCCATAATAAATATGTAATCAAACAAACTGCATCATATCCATCATGTCAGAGGTGAATGATACCGAGGTAGCCGAGGTTTCATAAAAAACAACAACTATATAAGCCCACATGGGTCTAAGCCTACTAATGTCTGCTATTTACAACATCATTATTCCCCAAATCATTGTTTCCTGGCACGCCTTAGATATCATTCCTCATTATGATGGCAATATTTTTCACCACTTGGCACTTAGTATTCACTGCGTGATTGTGTGCGTGCGTGTGTGCGTATGTGCATGTGTGTGTATGTATGTGCTTGTGCGTGTGTGTGTGTGTGCGTGCGTGCGTGTGTGTGTGTGTGTGTATAGTCAGGCCCTGAGCGAGGTTTAATGATAGGACCATCTGGGAGGAGGCATACTGTTCTAGTCTGACACTTTCAGTATTATGCTGGTGAATGAACAAGACAATGTAAAACATGTGCTGGAACAAGCATGTATCAAATTAAAAATTAAATCAAATCTTTTATGGTGATTATTTTCTTGTTTGTGTTATGAGCTGGAAAGATTTTTGCATGTAGTTCATTTTAGCAACACATGAGGGGATTTAGGGTACACATGGGAAGCAGTGTGTAGATGTTGGTACAGGTGCTTATAAAATACTGTCAACTCTATTTTTACTCAATTTTATAAACCTGTGTTTAGCTGATAAATTGTTATGGCTGCTCATTATGCTGAAGTAGCGCCGTTAATTGGTTTAACAGGAGTCCAACGTGGTTTCTGAGCTTTTGCTGACTCAGTCGTAAAAAGGCAATAATGGACTCAACTGTGCAAGACTTCCCTCCATTATAGCTGATTGCTTGTTATATGAGATGCTTGTTTGGTTCTTTCCATTTTACAGAATGTTAGAAAGTATGTTCTGCTATTATTTAAATTTTTTACTTTTACGTGCTGCATATTACAGTAACAGTGAAAGAGTGAACGTAAGAAGCAGAATAAGCTCGCTACAGTGTTTGAGCCCTGGGTGAAATTAAATGTCATCAAAAGCAGTTTTAGTCGTTATAAAATCACCGTACATCACCGCTTAAAGTGGGTTGAAAATGGTGAACACGCCATAAAATTAAAAGCTTAATGCTCAAGACATATTTTCTTTTTATGTCAGTGACCTGAATCAGTGTGGATTCAAAGTGACTCGACCAATCAGACCCAAGAAACCAAAGCTTTCTTTTTCAAGGTAAAAACAATCAAATTAAAAATGTCCTATCAGCTGTGAAGAATCTGAACCACAAAGTGTTAACTGTAAAAATAAACTATTTGGCTGCCAGATTTACTGGGACATTTTGTCATTGGATTATTTAAGACCATCTGTGCGTTCCAATACTACCATACTATTTACTATGCCAGAAAAAGATTTAGTATGTCCCAATACATAGCATGTCAAATGCAGTATGCCAAAAAATCCAGGATGTCCTACTGCATCCGGTCACACCATCCAGCATGCTTTTCTGGCTAATCTGACCCACAATCCTTTGTGCAGGGGATATACTGTATGAGCGGGTCAAGGTGCAATGTTATGACAAAGTAGTATGTCTCAATTGTATGCATACTGCATGCAACAGTACATATTTTGTGAGGGCAGTTGCAGTACGTACTAAAAGTAAAAATAAAGAGTGTGATTTGGAAGGCAGCCCATGTTCCATTGCTGATAGTCCTCATTTCAGTTTGCAGCACAATAAGGAAGCAGAAAAATGTTTTTCAATATTTTGGGCAAATGTTAGGGATAAATGTGGTCTGCTAGCCTGGCAGAGAAAAACTACCTGTTTTGTTTAGTTTTTACTTCAGCTTGATTTAATTGAGGCTAATGTTGCTCCATGTCTGAGGTAAAACATCGTCCCTGTGGCCTCGCCAAAAGTGGAAATTAGTTATTCTCTTGGAATCGAAAGGAAAATCACAAAGACATGTGTTGCTGCCAAAAAAACGGGTAAAAAAAATCAAGCGGAAATTACTGAAAGCTGTGCCAATATTTTTTCTAAGGTGATGGCCAGATCTGAAACTTGACAAAACTTTACCTTGGCATGTACATCAAGTATTTTTCTGTTATTTGTCTTTGAAGCAGTGTAATCTATTTTTTATGACTCAATAATAATAAGAAGAAGAAGAATACAGCTGTAAAACAAATATCCTGACTTTTTAGTAAATATTTCTCAATTCCTGGACTTTTCCTGTCTGGAATACACCTCTCCATAGGCCATAGAAACCAACCACGTGAGTGCGGAACAATGCTGATAATCATGCTGATGCTTACACTGAATATTTCAGACATTCACCCAGGTGTAACTAATACCATTAATTAGTAGAGGCTGCAATACATGGCTTACAGACACAGTTAAATATTACAGAGTCGTGTCTATAATGATTCTTAGTTACCCAGGAAACAGAGCCATCATTAATGTGGTTAGTTGCGCCTGCGCTTTAAAGTCGAAGAGTCTGCGGTGAAAAAAGTGTATTATTTGGTAGGGGAGAGAGAGAGTCAGCGCAGACACAGCTCTTTCAGGATGCCACAATAAAACAATTAAACAGGACTGTGTCTCAATTGGAACCTTCTCCGTGTGTGCGTGTGTGTGTTTGTGGGCGTGTGTGTGGGCGTGTGTGTGTGCGTGCGCGTGCAGACCTTTCGGTTCTCCTTGTCCGATGTGGGGTTGTTGGTGATCTTGAAGAGATGCAGGTCGATTACTTCTTTCATCTCGTAGTTGTCTCCTCTCCGCTTGCAAACGATCACCGCCGCGTCGAACAGGAAGATGTGTCTGCATTTCAAAGAGCATGAAGAGCAAGTCATTGATATGTTCATGCTACTCAACCCAAATCAATGTGCTACCTAGATTATGACTAACTTTAAGCTACAATATGTAATATTTCTGACACGAGATTTATTATACATTACAAGCCTGTTTGTCTGGAACTGTGCGTGGTCATAACTAAACACCCCTGTGCTTCACTTTATTTTGCTCTTCACCTACAAGACACAGCACTTCTAACAGCACTTTGGCTTAAAGCAATACATACTCTGACTGCAGCTTAACTAGAATCAGATGCTGTGGTTGGAAAGCTGCCAGTCAGACAGTGTTTTAGTCAACCAGCACGTCAACCTGACATCTCACCTGTCCTGTTTAGCTCGTTTGTCCACCGAGGCCACCCGTACCTCCCCGTCACCTTTGGGTCTCCCGTAGTTACTCAGAGTCTGATTCTGCAGGAAAAGAGACAGAGAAAGATGGGGGAAGCGATGTCCAATCGAAAAGCAGTGTGAAAATGAGATCAGCATCTAATTATTTGGAAAGGAACAGGTGGCTTACCAGGTTTTCGATGGATTTCTGATACTGATCTATTTCTCGCAACGTCTCATTGTCTCGCTTGACTTCGTTGACATACTGAGCCAAGTCCTGTGAACAAATAACAGGGGAAAAAAGTATTTAGTTTTTGCTTTTTATGTGCTCAGGTTTTCTTTTCTTTTCATTGCCGATGTGGGCTTGCACACCCCAATGAGACACCGTGTGTGACACTGAGCAATCGAGCAGCCTTTGAGGGTTACAAAATGAGCAGGACTTATAATTGCTGCATTTAGGGGAAGACTCATTTATTTATGTGGACAAAAGTCGCAATGATGTGCAATAGCTTATAGTTTCTTTTCGGACATGAACATGTGAGTTTTATGAGTCAACACAAGCGTTCATAATTAATATCACAAATATTAATGATGCTGGTTATCGTTTTTAATGATAACCAGCGCCTAAAGAATCGGATTACTAAAGTAGAAAGGTTAACTAACAATCCAAAAAGCAACAATGCATTCCTTTTTAAAAGGCTTCAAAACTATCATTATCATTATTAAATATCATTTTAACCAACATTTTTAATCAAATCTGATGACAGTTGACTTCAGTTTGCTGAAGTTGCCAGTCTAATTATATGACACCAAACCAACACAATCCTAATGAAGAAAATTAGCAAGTTTTCAAGGGCTTTAAGGGAATCACTTATGAGTTGTGCACTGAAACTGAAGACTGTGAATATGTTGTGCATACCGGTGCATGCTGGGAGAAGAGTGTGTGGGAATAAAAATAAACTGGATAAACTGATGATGTACCTTCATGGCATCTAATGCCGTCCGCAGATTACTCTTGTCGGTGGCATCATGAGTGTGTTTCACCAGCTCCTATTGGACAGAAACAAATCACACACAGAAAATATGTAAGCAGGTGTCCCATCATAACAACTTTCATATTATAAACTGATTTAAAGAATTAACGACCAGCTGGCAGTTTTAATTATACACCCAAAGTTATAAATGGAAGGAGTAAAGTGAGGTTATCTGTTAATCATAACACAAAAAAAAAGTGTAAGAATTCATGAACAATGTTATCCTGCTGCTATACAGCCACAGTCCACACATAGACTTTTGATATGAAATGACAAAGGTTGGAGTGCCTTGCTAGCGGAATGGTAACAGTGAAAGTCCCAGATTCGATTCCGGCCTTGGGACCTTTCTTGGCTCTCTCTCTCTCTCTCTCTCTCTCTCTCTCTTTCCCCCATTTTTCTGTCAAATAAAGGCAAAAATGCCAAAAAAATTTATCTTTGAAAAATAAGAAATGAAAAAGGTTACCGCGAAAAAGAATCCTGTCCTGAAATAAATCAGATATTGTGTGTGTGCACTCATCTATTGCAGGTGTGTGCCTGTGTGCAAGTGTGTATCTAAAATTGCTTGGCAGTGCCTGGCTGCAGCGTAAACAAGACATCTAGACCTCAGCAGTGGAGGATAAGGAAGGATGCCATGCATGTCCTTCAAACAGGCCCATACAAACTGTACCTCCACACACACACACACACAGATACACGCGCGCACACTGAGCCGCTAAGGGAGATATATATGTCTGCTTGGCACTGCTCAAATCCCTGGTGTCAGTCAAGCTCAACCTGGGCATTATTATCACTAGCAAGACGACAGAGTCCTATTTATCAAGCCCTGCTCTCACCTCCACACATCCACGGAGATACGGGGGAAGGGAGTGGTCACACTGATAGCCGGGACGTACATGATGGACTCATTGAGGGAATCGTGTTCAGGGGGGAAGAGAAATGATGACTAGATGCAGTGAGGAAGAAAGGGAGAAAGATTGATGACAAAGAGGGCGAGAAAGAAAGAACAAGCAAGAGAGAGGAGCGAGAGGAGCGAGAGGAAGCGACTAGACATTTCTAACCATGTGGGAAAGTAACCCAGCGGATGTTTTATTTGGTGCAGCAAGCTATTACCCGGCTGTTCCGCAGGGATGTCGGCCCATGTTGACACCACGTAGTTATTTTGTGGATACAGGGTTTTTTTGGGGGGGTTTTTTGTGGGACATTTGTGTAGCGTGCAAACAGCCGGATTTAAGGCTTTTTTTATTGAATCTTCGTGGAATCAGCTCATTTCTGACTGAACAAGACAAATAAAAGCTGAGAAACTAAAAGAAAATAATACAACATGCATGGAATCTACTTAAAGGCATATATTAGTCTATTGGTCGTTCATTATAGGGATTATGCCCATTTGAATGCCTGTAAGGATTTGTAGCTAAAATATCGTCACCTTCTTAAACCTAAATTATGAACTTTCTTTGCTTGTTTGTGAGTCACAACTTTGGTTTACAGTACAGAACATATTATATATCATCACCTTCTTAAACTAATGGCTGAAGTCATATTTTAAAGTTTTTCAAAAAACTGAACCAAATATAGAATAACATTTTTTTTCTTCCGTTTTTTGAAAAACTTTAAAAGAGGTAAAACCCCATAAAGTCAGATGGTTCTCAAAGTCAAATATTTAAATAATTAAAAGGTCAACATTAAGTTTTCAGTAGTAATCAAATTTGAGTTGCTTTTATGATTCAAATCCTTTTGAGGGTGTTTTCTTTGCGCCTTTTTTGCTTCCATATAAAGTCTCCTAAATCAGAACATCCTGCCTTCATTGCTCTGCCGAAGTTCAACCTTAGCGTACACAATCAACAAAAAATGAAATGGTAAAATAAAACACACTGAGACCATAAGCCCTCCTGTCACCTCCACACCCACACACACACGTACAGTATATACACATCTATTCATTCCTTTCTTTTCAATAATGTACTGTACATTGCAGCAAACCCACATGTACATGAAACAGACAACCTTCAACCTCTTCGACTTATCCTGTCAGATAAATGCAGCTGTGTGTGTATGTGTGATAAATGTGTGTATGCACTATTGCATGTGTGTAAGTGTATTAGACTAAAAGGATAGGCCATGCTCACACACATACGTGTACTGTATAGGGATTAATGCACTCGGTTTAAAAGAATAGTAGCTTTAGTTAGTTATAGCCTATAATGTTGCTGTATTATAAATGCGTGTCAATATTTTGACATTTTAATCATGGAAACAAAATATAACATCATAGACTATTATATGTAGTCATTTCAAAATGTATCATAGAAGAAAAGTCCTCTGAGACATTTTGGATCATTAAAATGTTTCCATTTTCAGGGACTTTGAGTTTCCTCAGCCTCATTTCAGCTTCACCTTCACATTCAGATTCTCAGCACTTCAGATCTACTTTACCTCTCTGTCTGTCTCTCTTTAGTTGTTTGTCTAGTTCTGTCTGCTGCTCTCCCTTTCAGTCCTCACTTTATCTATTTTCTCTCTCCTACGTCTTGATTGTCTCCATCAGATGACAATTATGTGCGGGTCATTTCAGACTGAGAGTCATAAAGAAGCTACAGAAATAGAAGATAGAATAGAAGACAGGAGTCTCAGAGCCTGAAGGACGGAGGCAGGGGACGGGATCCAAACATGGTCAACAGCACCACCTAGTGACAGCGAGTCCTCCTGCTCATGAAGTCTGATTGGCATTGAATGAGCCTTTAATGAATCCAAAACCTCCCTGATGGGACTCTTCCACTTACTGACAATTCTATAAAGTCAGTGATGACTTTTAACTTTACATTTCCGTCCAGCTTTGAGCATTTACAATGACAGTAACTGACGTGATACAGCTGTGTAGTGTGAGTTTTGATGGAAATACAAGGTAATAGATAAGTATGCACAGCTTATTACACAACTGGTTATACACAGTGGTGGTAGGAAATATATTCCATTATAAGTTCTGCTTTCAAAATGTTGAAAATTAAAATATTAACATATAGATTTTAATGTAACAGCTGGTTGAGGTTTGGCTCATTTGAACCACTTTATATTCTGTGGGGAGGCTTCAATTTAAAAAAGAAATAATCATTTGTGATCAAATGTTTTGTATGTAAAATGTTAACCTGCAAAGTAATTAGTAACTAGAGCTGTCCGATAAATATAGTAGAGCAAAAAGTACAACATTCAAAGTATAATAAAATGGACATATAATATAATTAAAGTACCTTGAAACTGTACTTAAGTATAGCACTTTCCACCACCGATAATGCACTATATTGCAGTGATACTTGATTCAATACAAGTATAGATAAATAAATGTATGTTTGGAAAAGTTTAGAAGGTGCAGAGATGTTTTATTTTTCTTTATTATAATTTATTAGGACATAATACTAGTGCCCCTGCCACATGTTCATATTTAAAATAATACTATATCACAGTCTATTTACATGTAAAGCGGTTTTATCCAAACTAGATTGCGTGACTTTTTTTCATTGAAAGCCCATGTATGCCTGTAAATCATAGAAAATAATAATAATCCAAAGTAAAAAATAGATAAATCTAAAGTGTTTCTGATCTACAGACATGAATTAAATATTGCGTGTTTTTTCCCCATTTTTTCTCCACATTATATTAAGTTGTGTATAAATAAAGCAGATGAGTAGGCGGACTCCAGAGGGTTTGAAACATTTATGCAGAAAAAACATACCCATCTGAGTCACCTGGTTTTCCAACAATCAGCACTAATATGGAGGCTACGGCTTTACACCATGCTGACATAACAACTTTATGACTACAGTAGAAATTGTATAGAGGATAGGTTGGAGTGCTGTACCTGCAGGAGGAGGGGATACTTTAAGACCCGCTGCATAGGAACCACAAGCAGATCCCTCAGTGTGAACTTGCCGTAGTTGGCTCTCTTTGAACACTCCTGTAAGAACACCGCAAAGAAAGCAAATCTTGTAAAGCAGCCAGTGAGAGTGCAAATCGTGTGTAACCTCAGAACTGTTGAAAAAAATGCTCAGCCACTCTTTTAATTTGAAAAAGGAAAAAAGCTGACGAAATAGAAAACTTTACGATCGTTTATGCTGTCAGCCGTGGTGCCATCACCTGCAATGCCTCAGGTACACACTTGAGGGCATTCTGTGACTAACCTGCATACGTTACGTATTTATTACATGTTTAACGTCTGTATATCATCTGTATATAGTAGTTTACAGCATCACACAATGCACTTTTTGTATATAATATAGCACATTTTTGCACTTCTGGTTAGACACTAACTGCATTTCATTGGCTTGTACCTGCACTCTGCACAATGACAATAAAGTTGAATCTAATCTAAAAAAAGAAAAATGAGACATGAACACTTGTCAATGTGGCTCTAAATAACCCTTTACTGACACTAAAAAAGTTTTTACCTCTAGCTTCATGCGTACGTCCTCTCTATCTTTGCAGATGTCATCCAGACTAACAATGGCTGTTTCCACATGGCTGCAGTATTTCCCGTAGATCAACAGCCTGTGACAGATCAAACACATGCAGCGAGACGATTGGAGAGGAAGCCAGGGCACTTGCATTTTTCTGAAAACACTATCTAACACTTTAAAGGACAGTTTATAATGACTAATATAACAAATCATTTACTCTAAGAGAATTACGGAAAATATGGCTCATGGTGACAGAATTCATAGCGTACCTTTCTTTGAAAGTGATGAAGATCTGGTAGAGGTTCTGGGCACCTCTGTGGTGGACTGAGTCTTGGATTTCCAACAGTAAACATTTGTGAACTTTAACCAGGTCCTGAAGCAACAAAAGCAAAGATCCTTTAATGTCTGTTAATTTTATTTAGGGCTGCAATTTATCATTATTTGCATTATCAATTAATCTGCAAACAATTGTTTTTCAATTAATCCATTGATTGTTTGAAAAGTAGGCAATTTCCAAAGCGATTCCATGAAATTGCTTGTTTTGTCTAACCAACAGCCCAAAACCCAAATATATATTTGTTTATTATCACAATCCTCACAATTGAGAAGCCAGAATCAGGACATGTTTGGTATTATCAAAATATTCATTTCTCATTCATGGTGGCATATCATATTACATATTTAATTACATTTTCTCTTTTAACAGTAATGTGTAACTACTCCTTTTAAATGGCAAACGGTATGCTTTAGCATTGTGAGCATGTTAGCATGCTGACATTAGCGTTTCTGTAGACTCTTAATCCTGTTAATTATATACTAGTATATATTAGTATTATAAAATAATATTAATTTACAAATTGTCAGTGGAATTCCTTAATGTTATCATTCACACCTGTATTTTTCCTACTGTGAATGTCAACATGTCTTTTAGTAAAAAAAAAAAAAAAAAAAAGCCCTTCATTAAAGAATTTTGTCACCCAGTCGGATCATTACACGGCAAAGACAATGACTTACCGGGATATTCACAAACACCTTTTCCATCTCAGCCATGGATAGAAACATTGTGAGGGGTGTCATAAAGTGCTGCAGCATAGAGAGAGAGAGAGAGAGAGAGAATGTAAAAGAATGAAGCTTGTCCCCTCCAGACTAAGAGTGGGAAAGTCATTTTGCGAGAAGCTATTATATTATGGGGCCAAGTTGCACAGAGCTGCAGTCAGCAAAAACAAGGAGGACTGTCTGGGTCACGACAATAATCTCATTTTCAGAGTTTGAAATTTAATGATTTCCTCTCAGAATACTCCCGCCGCATAGTCACCTCACATCTCAAAGGAGCGTGCGAGCACAAGCTAACTTCCACCATCCACTTCATATTGAAAGTCATCTACTGAGTATTCCGCTGGGAGAGCAGGCAAGGTCTTTTTCCAGACGTGAACGTACACAAGAGGGAGAAGACAAGTAGCTGTGGCTGGGGGAGAGACGGCGGGCCTCCCACAGTTCTATAAAATTGCAGGGTCAGGTGGAAAACATCCACGACAAAAAGGCTTTTCTCATAGTTTGGTCTTAGCAGTGCTGGGACTACTCATTACCCACTACTAATTTAAAAAAATAAATATATATTATTTCCCTCATTCCTCTCTGGAATTACAGATTTGTTACACTACTCATTATTTTTTTTCCATTATACCCCAAAGTGAGTTTCATAGTTCCTCATATTGCGAGTGATAAGGAGGCCGAATTGATTTCTAGTGCTCTTGTCATGCTTTCACTGCATAAAATCCTTGGAGTGGGACTTTTTCCACCCGAGGAAAGTTAACTTACCTTTTTGAACCACTGTAGTTGAGTGTAGAAGAATGAAGAATAATTCATTTTATGCAATATTTAGGGTGACATTTTGATTGGTAATTTGCATTATTTCTTCTACTGAAATGATTATTGTGATTAGTAATGCTATGACTGTCATTCGAACCAACACTGTCCTCAATTTGTTAAGAGAGCTGGGAAGACACATTGTGCATTAATACGTTGTTATTTTCTTCTCGTTGGGAATAGTTTTTGTAAGTCTTGATGTTAGTACTTGTCACTCCTGGTAATTTGCACTTCTAAACACACAACACTCACAGTGCAGATATCAATTTACCCACTTGGTTGAACTAGGCCAGTGTTTCCCCGCCTGAGGGTCGGGATCTCTAATGGGGTTAGAGGATGAATCAAAGTGGGTGCGTGATAATTAATGTGACAGGAAAGAGGAAAAATATTGCTCTGCTACTCTGATTTAGTTTCTTATTTTCCTGACTCCTCTCATTTTTTGCTTTTTTTTTACCGCATGCAGTACTGAATAGTTTTGCCTCTTCAGGCCTTTATGAGTCATGAGTGAAATTAACAACCTGAGAAAATCACTTTGTTTGAGCAGCTCACAACTCATAGACATATTCAACCTGTGACAAGGGGTCGCATGCAAACATGGCTTTATTTTAAAGGCTCATCACCCGAAAAGGCTGCCGCCCAGTGATCTAAGTAACATAATTTGTTAGATTTAACAAGACATCTACAAACCATACGTGACAACACACCCAACAAACTGTTAAAACCTAAAATCTAAAACACTTATGCAACCTCCGTAGATAACAGCACACACACACACACACACGTTCTAATTCTCTACATTGTATGTGCATCATATACTAAAAAAGTGGCAATAACAAGCCCTTATAGTAAGTCAGTACCTTCTCTATAGACTCCAGGGTCTCAGTGTATTTCTCCTCTGTCTGCTTGATCTCTGTTAAGCAGCAACTCCTGATGTCGGTCTCTGCTTGCTTCTGGAATGCCTACACACACACACACACACACACACACACACACACAAACACACAGGACTGTTACAATGTCTCAGCGCTGTGGGCTGACAAACTGTTGAGTCTTCAACCAGATGTGTTCAACCCTCAGAGCAAGGTCAGAGTCACACGTGCTAGCTAGAGTATGAGGTACCATCATTTTTATTGAACAAAGCATTTATATTGTAAATATACATAAATATACAAATTGACTTAATAAATTCTGATCAGATTATAATGTAGAATAACATTGTGGACAATGTAAAAAACAATAGAGTAAAGTTTAAGCCTAAATCTATAGAATTTTAGGACTTGAATTGCATTTGAAAGGCACATAGTTAATATAAAGATTAGTACTGCTTTCTTCATCCCTGTTCACGTTCACCAAAATAGCAATAGTTCATCAAGTTGGTATGTTAAAGCTCTATAAGGCAATTTCACACACTAGCAGCCCATAAAAAGCAACAAGAGAGAATTTTCAGGACTAATATGAAGCTATGGCCAGCAGCTGATTAGCTTAGCTTAGCACCAAGGCTGAAAGGCAGCATACCAGCACCTCCAAAGCTCAATAATAAACATGTTATATTATATGTAACTAAAATGACAAATTGTAGCTTTATAGCGGGTTATCTCCACTGGTTGTCTGCAACTTCACGGGTACGACAAGATATAGGAAATCACTGCACCCAAGAAATAGTCTAGCATAAACCCACGTAAAACTTGTAATTTTTCAGTTTTGGTAGAGATTAAGCAAACAAGATATATTGTATTGTGTTAATTGGAGAGCTTTACAGGTGATTACACACTCGTGAGAGCGATATCTATCTTCACCTCTCTCTCTCTGCAAAAAAGCAATGGAGCACATTTCATGAAATGTCAAACTATTTCTTTAATGCAGATGGTGACTCAATGTGACATGTGCCAAACTGAGTCGACATGTATTAATGAGGTATGGTTAAGTCAGTGAAGTCAAAGAGAGGAGCACTAACAGGAGGAGGCACGGCCTCTGTCTTCATCAGATCCTCATAGATCTCGCCACCATCTTCATCGTCATACACGCAGTCGTACAGATCCTCCTCATCCTCCACCCCGTTCTCGCTGCAGCACACATGACAGAATATGGTACTGACGTTACATTGCATCACACAGCTGTTTGATCCTGAGTTTCACTGTGAGCGGGTAATGGTTTCTACGCCTCATGACAGCCACACGAAAGGTTCACACAAAAACACACACAGTTATGGTTTTAACAGAAGTGGATTTTTTTTCTTCTTACTACACTACAAATCTTGTTAGACGGGGACAAAACCTAATCCAGGGGTGTGAAAGTGGTTTAGAAACACATACATGGACACACACACACACACACACACACACACACACACACACACACTCACTCACTCACTCACTCACTCACTCACTCACTCACTCACTCACAAGGAAAGAGTGTTATGTTTGACGTAACAGGCCTGTTCTGATTTCTCACATCTGAGCCAATTACTGTACCTTAGCAACTGGGCTAACATGACAAGACTCAGTGTGTGTGTGTGTGTGTGTGTGTGTGTGTGTGTGTGTGTGTGTGTTTATATCTGTATTTTGGGTGTCTACTATAACATGTTTACACGCTTTAATGTTCAAAAAACACGTTATTTTTCTCATACTGTCTGTCTAAACAGACCTGTATTCACCCTCCGCCTGAAACACTCCGTTTTTACTGGCTGTGTCTTTAAGCTCCCCTCCCGAAAAAAGCCCATTCTGCTCTAGTTGGCTTGCAAGAAAAATATGGCGCTCTGGAGAACTATGGAGTTCTCAAGCCATGAGCTTAGATGGGGGGCGGTGTATTCTAATGAGCCAGCGTGTGATATAGAAAGCGGAGCCACATCTGAATGGCTTGCTGAATCCTATGTTTTTGATCCCACAGAGAACTAACTGGGTTGTCTCACAGTTTGTGGTAAACTCTTTTTTTACATCGATTGTTGCCTATTAATCATTTAGAGAGAAAGTCTTGAGATATGACGTTTTTAGGGGCTTTAAAATCTTTGATAAGTACTTTTTTTAAATACTAAACTTAAACACAGAACATTAAACACTACCAGGGTCAATTTCCCTCTGGTATGTGAATGTACAGGGGAAAAAAAGGTGAATTGTGTACCTGTATTATTTTATTTTATTTCCCCTTTTAATAAAAGTTCCACACACACCTATTCCAGCCACACACTGGAAGTTCTTTTGTTGAGTGTCAAGCCACCTTGATGCATCTACTAGCTGCTGTTACGTCAAAGTGAATAAAGCCAATGGGAGACCAAAAAGAAACATTATAATACACAATGTTCTCTTCATCTTATCTTATCTTTGCTCTGTTAAACACATAATGACCCTAAATACTACATTTTGGCCATGACTTTTGGAGTTCCGGCAGTTGTCTCTACATGGTCTATGGCAGTAGTGAAGCTCTCCTGTTGGGTGAATGGGTATGTTTCTGTAAAAGGTGTGTCCATTTGCTGCTGAACACTGAGCAGATGGGAGTTGAGAGGTGAACACGGCTCTGTTCAGTGTGATCCAAGCTGCCACTTCCACCTCCCATCCACTGCTGGCTGCTGTCAGACTGCTGTTTTCCTGTCACTACTGACAACTGGGCTGCTTCCTACTAGGAGCTGTCAGCGCTAAACATAGACAAGAGCACTGTGTCAGTGTGAGGCTTGCCAACAGCATTTTTACTGTTACCTACACTGACTTACATTACCACACAAGTTACAGTAGCTCTACCTTCAAAAATGCAACTCAAAACCATTGCCATATGTTTTTCCATATTTGTTAATGGTTTCTGCTTAGGTACAGGAAGTTACATTTGACTCTCGGTCAACACAATAGACAAATATAAGCCTTACTAATCAAAAGGCGACTACACTGTCTGAGTATAGGGAGCCATTCACTTAAACATCAATGCAATGTTTTGATAAATAATGTTTCCATTGATAGAATAATAAACTGACAGCTTCAGTCTAAAAATATTCTAAACCATATTACCTTCAAAAATCCATTCTAACCAAGTCACAGTCAAGTCTCTTTAAATCCTTCACATTTACGTTTTTTTATAAATGTTTTTATTGGATTCAGATAAAGGGCTTTTGTAGGTGGATTATGATCGTGTTCCTTCTTCAATTTCAAAAGCAAAAAAAAAATGCATTTTATGTTGTTTTGATAAAGTTACTTAACATATGATGTTCAAGCACTTCATTTTAAAGTGCAAGGCCTCTAGCTGACCAGCTAGCTGCAGGAATGCATCTTAAATTGACATTTGAAAAAAAGAAAATGTTACTAATTTATCAGGTTAACCTGATGTCCCGAAAACAATTAATTCAAGTTTAAACAGACTTCAAGGGGTTTTGTATTCTTGCAAATATGTAATATTAAATCTGCAAAATATTCATAAGTGTGTGGGGAATAGGGTGTGAAAACAGGCAACAATAAAAAAAAAAAGATCAAGCCCACACGACTTGTGTGAGAAGAGAGTGTGGCGAGCTCATGCAGAAAGCCTTGGAGGAAGTGGCTGCCTTCCAGGGAACAAATGTTCCCCGCGCCCACAATAACCTGTAGATTTTGAAGTGATAGGGACACTAGGGACTAAATGAACAAAAGTTTTGAAATGAAGTTCTTGTGAAAATCTCCAACTTCAAAAGTGTTCATGCACATGGGTGTGTCGAGGAGAGGAAACGTACTCTATAAGGTCCTCCAGGTGGTTGTAGATATCCTCATCTTCAACACTCTCCTCGGATGGAAAGGGCCTTTGAAGGGAAACAGAGAGCATTCTAATTCTTATTATAATATACCCTGCCATATGATACGTCGTAGATTGTGTCACATACTAATGTATCATTGTGTCCCATTTTACTGTATAGAAGTTTGTATCGTGTCATTTCACTTCAACATACCTGATTCCAGTTTGTTGCACAATCACAGTGTGGGAAAGTTTAGATAGTGTGTCCATAACCTGCAATGGAAATAAGGATGTGTTATTCAAATCAATATTATTTACATTATGAAGAACATATACAGGGTTTGTAAAGTGGGTCTTGGTGCTCCGGTGGTGCTGCACTTCTAAGCGGAGACACATGAGGGCGGCAGTCTCAAACACTGCTCCTGACACATACAGTAACGTGTCAGTCATTTGTGTGCAATAACACATACACACAGTTACATGCCACGAGAGCTTAAAAGGTGGCACAGCCCAACTTATGAAATATAAGGAATTAATATACATAATCATAGAATAGTGTACTGGTGTGTTTTAACATCACCATGGGGCACAATTTGTGTTCACGCGAAAAAACCTCGTTTAAAAAACCTCTCAACATACATTTAGAAATAATGAGAGAGGAAAAACGCCGCTCAGGAGAATGACTCATTCGACCTGCAGTCAACAGTAGCAGTACAGTCGCAGCAGAGCACTCACATGAACTGATCAGTAATTGATCGTGCTTTGAAGTTAGCCGCATGCTTCCTGGGCTGACATGATTGCTATTAGTATGACATGTCATTTCACGCTGCTATGCTCACTCCTGCCAGTGCCCTTGACCCTCTCTGTGTGCGTTTGCGTGCGACCTGCTCGACTAATCACCGTTGAACTCATCTGCCGATTGAATGATACCATTTTAGTATCTGAGTCAACTCTCGACAGGGAGCTCTGCTCATTCAAGTTTTGCAACCTGCCCGCAAACCTCATTTTGTGGGTCATCTATCTACTGACATAACGCAGAGATGTGCCGATGACAACGTGCATTCACACAAACACGCACACACGCACACACACACACACACACACACGCACACACGCACACACAAACGCATCACAGATGTAACAGCAGACACATCTGGCCTGGAGCATAAGCGTTCATAAGCGAGATCAATACTGATCACAAAACTGGCCTTTCCATTCCCCCCACTGCTAAATAGAAAAAATAGGGGAACACAAAGGACAGGGAAAGGCAGAAACATGTTACTGCTGACATCCTTTAAGCTATAAACTATAAAACTGCACCACTGGTACTAACAATGTGACATGACACTGAATGATGCTGAAGAGTGACAGACTTAAGTTGAATTATTTTCAGCATTGAGTGTTTTTCACCACGAGGGTGTCTACTTTAAGGATATCTAATAGATAAGCAGATTAGTGTTGATCAATTGCACAATATGTAATCAATCAAACATCCATCACATAGAAGGGGTGGATGACACTGACTGACATTCCATGTTCCATAAATCTGCCAAAGTCTGACTTTGACGACGCATTTCATCATCACAGACAGAGGCGGCAGTACCTTAATAACATCACAAAGACAGAGTTTATCAGTTGTAGCTCTGATCAAAGGGAAATATTAGTGGCGAGCAGCTGAACAGTGGGAGGGTACCGAGCATACCATGAGAGGTCGCACCAAAGTCTCACACCTGCATTGATATGAAAGTCAATCCAACAAATAAGAATTGGTTGATGTGCTTTCCATAATAATTCACTGAAAATCATTTTTAGTTTTTCTTGATAGGTGGTGTATACTTTGTGATAAATCATTTTGGGGAGATGTTTTAATGTAAAATAAGGATTAAATGTATAATTTTTTTACCCGAACAACAGTGGTTGACAGCACTTGTTTCAGCCCTAAGTCTGCAGGTCTTCTGGCTCCAAACAGCCCCAACAACCTCCACCAATTAGTATGTAAAAAAATTTTTTTTAAAAAGCAGGACAAAAAGAAAAGTATAAAAAGCGCTCGCTGCTGTTGATGTTGTTGTTGAGGACTGTTACTGCATATATGAAAAAAGTTGTATACAGACTTTACTTTAGCTTTTGAAATTTGACAAATTGCCCTCAGTGATGTCACTTAAGTCCGTGTTGGTTTGGGCTGAAGACAACAAGTTTAAAAAGACATCTGGGGGTGTGGAGTTAGAAAAAGAAGTGAGACCTTTGCAGCCCGCTGCTCATCTCTGCTTGAGGGCAGCAGCTCGACGCTACATTAGCCGCTACTAGCACAACACACCCAAATAAAAAATGGCAATGCATGCCAATGTCAGTGCTGCAATCAAAACGCAAACTCAATGAGTGCATCCTCAAACACTCAAAGACAACCTTCCTCCTTCTTGTTATTAATGCTCACACAGTTATCAGACAGAGTCAGATTCACCTTCCAATAATACATTAAGGGCACAACATCCTGAGGCCAGTTGGCAGGTACAGCATGTCCAAAAGCTGAAGATTCACTGCATGCTGAACAGAGCTTTGGAAGCTTTCCAGTTTTAGCTGGCAGGCAATTTTGGGGGACGAGTCACGTATAGTTGTACTTTTTGGCTTCACTGAATACATGAGTCACACTCGTTCGCAACAAAACTGACCATCTGCACACAGCAAAGCGGAGTCTCTGAAGACTCACAAGTGTTACATTCATCAGCGGTTACGCCACTGTTGATAGAAATGTCCGGAAAATTATCACAAAGGAAATGAGAGGCAATAATTTTAGCTTAAAAAAAAACATACAAAACGCTGCCCCGCACAGTGAGACATCCTCTAAGACTTCCAAATGAATGAGCTCAAAGGTCGTGCATGAGCTGTGGTGTCCAGTGTGTGCACATGAAGCAGAGGCCACAGGCTCAGCAGCCATGTAGCAGATGAGCCTTGATGCAGGGGTCACTGGTCCTATGATGGAGGCTGATAAACCTGCCCAGTCTGACCACGGCTGCACCGCTAGATCTAGTGATTCACACCAGAGCCATTAAAGCAGGATGACGGGTGTGTCTGCCCAGTAGAAAGGGTGTGTGTGTGGGTGGATGGGTCTATGTGTGTGCGTGTGCCTCGATGCAGGTGCATGTCAGTTGCACTGACATTCCGGGGAAAAAAACAACAACATTCACTTCAAAGTGTAAGTGTTTGTGTCTACATTAGTAGACAGTGCACGTTCAAGGAAGAAATTGCAGCAATTTAGTTTTGTGTCGTCATAATTTCATACTCCATTTCATACATACATAATTGTTATTATACAATAGAATATTAAAACTCTCAACTGTATTTCCCGATAATATACTCTACATAAAATGTTCTTTCATACTTCAATAAATACCAATCAGATGCTCAATATTGTCACACTGCAAAGCCATTGATCGGAATTTGAATGGAAACTGAATTAGACATGGATGTCATGTTTACAGTTTTCACAGAAAGATCAATAATGGATATCAGTCTGCGTGGATCAGTTACATCATTTAATCCTCAGGAAGCAAACAAAGACCATTTCTAATATCTGCTATTGACATGCAAACCCACTGATCACCTCCTCTTTATCTATTCTGATACATCCTTCACCGTCTCTCATCGTGGAGGGCGCCTCAAAGAAAAGGTGAAGCTTTTTTGAGGTATGACATGCCAACAGTTTTATTGGTTTCACACAGAACCCAGCACACTGTCCCAGTTTTCGGCATGCTTTTATTCCTCCTTTCTGCGGCTCTGCCTTCCAAAACAGATTGCAATAGAGGTCACTTACCCACTTCTGAAATCAGTGCGGAAAATGGTGCTTAACTGCAGCATTTCACAGGAAAACAAAAAGACAAAGACCTACTTAGCTTTAATAACCTTTGTTGTACACTCTGCATTTCTGTGACCATACTTGTGTCTAAGTGCCATTTCACACAGTGTGCCTGTAACTTTATTATTATTATTAACTGAGTCAGATCCAGAAATATCTGATTTCTTCATCTCTCCACATTTTGAAAACGAACCACTCCGAGTTTCACATGAAAGCAGCCGGGGACTCTCCCTAACTGGGGCTGACCAGGCATCAGCTGTTTGCTTTAGGGTTTTTCTCACCACCACATGTGACATAAAGGATTGATCCAACTACACCAAACAATCAGGTGTGAGAGCACCTACAGATAGTGTTAGCATCATCTGCAGCCCTCGCTGACCGTTATTTCAGGGGATTTTCCCACCTGGTGCTTCAGAGCAGTTAAGACTCTCAAGAAGACGAGTGTGAAGGGTGTCAAATTCAAGGACGTTACATGTCGTTTAGCCTGAAAAAAAAGTCCCTGCTTCACCAGTGAACAAACTAAACGCTCCAACTTGGCGTTCGCTAATTCTGCATTGGAGTTTGAAGACACCTTTTACAGACTACAGAAAACTACAAAGCTTTGTAAGGGTTGAAAATATCATCCTTAAATGTCTTTTTTTTCATTCAGTCTACATCAATCAACAAGTTTTAAAAAAAATGTTCACCAACCTTTAAATGCCACTGTATCTCATTTTTTGCAGGCCATGGTAGATAAAACATTTCTAAAAAGCAGTCAGCAAAATGGTGTTTGTGTTGTGTTTCCGGGAGAAAAAAACCCAAAAGGGTCTTCTCTAACACGCTTTTCACATCAAACATTTTTCTTTTGAAACTGTTTAGACATGTGAATATTTAACAGCCTCCTGTCTTTCTCTGTTATTGTGCCCAGTGGCAAAACAATGGATGTTAAATTTAGCATTAAAAAAACACAACATTTGCATTCAAATACACAATAGGGAGAGTAATAGAATCCAGTCCGGCATAGAATGTGTGCGAAGTGTGTGTCACAATTGACTTCAGCTTGTTTCCTGTCTGTTGTTGCACGTGACATTGATTATTGTTATTTGTGCATTTACATGAATGCATGTGTATTCTTGTGTGAGTATGCGATCACGTCGGTTTGACAGATGCAGCCGGTGTATAAAATTCAATCCACATAGAGAGGAGCCAATAAAAGCCTGATTGCCTCGGAGAGAGAAACTAGCTAATGTTTGGCAATCAGTGCCATGGCTCATTAACGCCCATAATACATAATTAGTGTGTTTGGATATACAGACGTGTAGCTGATTGGAATGCGACACACGTTTGCCATTTTCCCTCTCAGTCTTCATTGCCTGCATCATTTAGTCCGGCGCTCTCCTCATCAAACACTGCTTTACTTGCATTAACTCTACAGTCAGACAGCAGAGTTTTCTAGAAAACAGTTTACCTCAGACCATGTCCACAGAAATCTTTCTCTCTGGGCTGTGGCCCTCCGTCCGCAAACAGAGCTTTTTGGAAAATGTAGTCCAGAGTGAAATAAATATGTAAACGCCAGGCTCATGTTTTAGCGTGGATGAGAAAAAAAACTGGCTTTTGGAAAATAATGACACAAGCCACACAAGACAAAGTTCAAAATCCCTCATTGTCAATGTAAGTATAGCTGAAAGACCAATACATATGTTGTTATTAATCTGTATTTATGTTTATGTTGTCCTATGACAAAGACAACATCATCGGCTAGAAATAAGAGGCCTGCTTTAGTTTACATCTGTGTAAAATCAAAGATCCACTGTTTCAAAAACGTTGACAAAATTTTGAAATATGCCACCATTGTCTTTATAAACTGCATATGTGCAACGCCAGGATGGAAAATTTGACACTACGCACATCTGAAGTGATGTCCTATGGGCGTTTCTTGTTCGTGGATGACACTGCAGTTCCTGCATATTCACAAATAACAGTCAAATGTGCCACAAAACTAATAGCTATGTGATAACTGGGCCATACGAGTATTCTTTTCTGCACTCAGTGGTCCAGCTGCTGAGATTTCTACTAAAACTCGTGTCCCAGCAAAAAAACCTTTGGAACAGAATCAGTCCCAAGAGGAGACACTCCCAGTCCTCTAACTATGTCACACTCTTACTCCATCTCTTGAACTTCATTTCAGTTCATTTCAGTTCAATGGTGTGCTCCACAGGAATGAAAGTTAACAGCCGTGTATGCTTTGAGTTTGAGTATGATCCTTTATCTCAGCAGGGTAAGGTCAAAAGCAAGGGCATCATTGCTGTCCAGGTAAATCATGTCAACCTCCAGCCCCTCAGGAAACACGCACACACACACACACAGACACACACACACACACAAATTCCCACCCTCCCCAGTAATGTAAAGTAAAGCAGATTCTTAAAGTCCTTCACTCCCTGAATGTTTTATGTTCACATTATAGGGCAGCCTATTACCCACATTTGCATGTTTTTTCTTTTTTTTTTTTTTACAGACAGACAAACACACAGAAGTATACTGATGTTCCCACACAGCTTGAAGCCTTGATGCACAAACACATCTGATCTAAAAAATCCTCACTTTGCTGACAGGTGAGGGAACTGCAGCTGAATGTCACACTGTCTGAGTCAGCAGTATACTGTACCGACACACACATAAACACAGGCTTTGCTGTACAGACAAGAAGAAACATAAGTCATAAAAAGAAAGTTAATCCTAATTTTGTATTTCAATTTATTTAACTCCAGTTTGTAACACAGGTTTTTTCTGTAAAAGATAGGCCAGAATATACTTTGAATGGTGAAAAAGTAATTGTGCGGTATATGATACAATTTCAATGGAAGTCTGTGGGTTATTGATTTTCTTCCTCAATCTTTTTTTACTGAACAATATTGTTTACACGCCGAAAAACATCCGTTTGTATCTTCAAACGCATCACAAGGTTTGCAGAACACATCAGCATGCGTGTACATGTGCGTGTGCGTGTGTTTATAAGAACCTCAGCATCATAAGGATGATTTTTTTTTTTTATTCCATTCTGCCGGCTGATAATTGAGGAGAATCCTCCACTCGGAGATAGCGCGAGGCATCCCACAGCTTCTTGCTATTGTGTTCACTGCTGTTATTATCATTGAATCCGTTGTGGCAGAACATGCTAAAGACATAACCTCATCCCTCCACCCACTCCCTAACCAATCGGCAATACAATCTCCATTGTTTCATCACGTTGACATGACGATCTCATTCCCTCGCCGCTGAAACATTATCCTGCACTTAACTGAGGATGAAATGAGGCAAATGGGAAAAAAGTTGTCTCCCAGAGGGGTGTTTGAGTTCGAAAATACAAACCCTGTTTTTAAGAGTCCCCTCAAACAACTGCTGTAGTGAAGTTATCATGATACTGTTAAAAAGCCGCAGATTTCAGCTCCTTGTAGACTCATTTGGGGAGCCAAGACTTGCGAGACTCACCAAAACGGTAACCGAGTGTAAGAGCAAGTTTGAGTGGGTTGCTGTGTTGTAAACGATGTCCTAAGGCGGTCAGTGAAAATCCATATGGACATTCCTCAGGATTTTTTTTTTCTTCCCAGAGCCTTTGATCCTGCTGTGTCAGTCATATACTTCAGTGTTAGTCGGCCCTGCCTCGCCCCTTGGGATTCACAAGAGGGGACAACTAAAAGCTGAAATCAGTTATAGGGATTTACTGCTCAACAACATGGCATCAGTGAGAAGAAATAAAGAGCTGTGGCTAAATTCTAGTTAATCTGGGCAGGCTCTAGGCACACAGCAAAAGTGAAAAAAACAAGTATACTCAAAGGTGGCAAGATATGCAGTAATGTCTCTTGAATTTTGAGTATGTTGCTGGGAAACACTATCCGCAGTGCAATGCACAATGTATACTGTATATAGAGCAAAAAAAGAATAAAAAAGAATATACTGTGAGTTGTGTTTGTGAGAGAGCTCCACAAAGAGCTATAAAAAACACAAAATAAGTATTCTATTTTAGGACAAACTTTTAGATTTCTCTTTGTGAAGCTGCAAACTCACAGATTGATTGACGTTTGCCAGCGCATATATCATATCATTCCCAGTGTGTACTAAATGGTAAGGCATGTTGGTTTTTATAACTACTTAAGACAATCAATCAAACAGCTGCGTATTGATCGCGACACTATTTGACTGACTCTGACTAAACTAGAGAATAATCCTCTGCAGCCTTAGCATAGTGTACATATTGGGAAAATTATGAAAATCTCAGTGAACACACCCTCTCAGTGTCAACTCTTTGTATGAAGTTTTATTCTAATAACATTTAAAAGATACATTAATTAAAGTGTTTCTTCTTTCCCACAGGGGAAGAGTTTAAATGATCTTTTAAAGCTCTGCTGGATTTTTACTGCAGACATCTAACCAGGAGCTGATCAACACCTGGGACACCCGGCGGATGGAATTAGCTTGTTCGGAGGGTAGAAAAGCCAGGAGGTCTGTGGCCTCACGAGAGAAGCACTCCGTAGGGAAACTGCACCCAGCCTAGTAAAGAAATGCTGCACTGCTTTCATATACAATAAGTCGCTATCACTTACACTAGGTGCTTGAATTAGGGTATAACCCCCTTATCCAATATCTTTAGATAAAACCTTTACAGATAGCAAAATGCCTCACCGTTTATGGGCCCCGGCGGCTCAAACATAGCAGTTTTCTGGCCAACAGCCGACACATATAGCATCTTTGGCTGTGCTTTACTTCCAGTATGATTTACAACCATACTGACTGTAGGTAAACAAAAGGCTGAAGCGGGGTTCTCCATCTTGTTGCACCTCGCACCACTATTCATCATGGCAGTTTACATGTCAGACATTTTTATTGCTTTCCTCTGTCAATGCTGGATTATAGTGTTGACCAGAGCCATAACAGGGAAATACTCAAAGAGACGGTGCCATAAATCCAAATCTTGGTGGAAAAAAAGATAAACATAATGTCGTCTGTATTATTAGCTCAAGACATTTAAAGCCTGTAAAGTAAATTATGAAGTTCTATGTTCCAATCATTTAAATCCTGGGTGTCAGTCTACTATGCTCTTTTAAATTTGAGGTCAATCAGTCATCTTTGTTGGCTTTTTGGTCGTTGTTTTATTATCTGGTTTAGTAAAGATCCAATAGACTAATAGAATAATAAGTAAAAAGATACTCCTCTAATCATTGCATCAAAAAGTAGGACTGCAACACAGACAAGCTCCCTGTCTTTGGTGTTTATCCTATTGGGCCAAGTTAAAATTCTGATGTAAGATATAGTAAGTGTGGAAAATGTTCTTGATGTACATAATGTCAAACACGGCGAAACTAAGTGATGAAATCCTAAACTGACTGCAAAACAGCAGCGAAGAATCACAGAGAGAGCCAGACTAACCAAATACGCCTCACTCCTGCTATAATGCAACAAATGTGTTTCTTCTGTGCTGCCGAAGCTCTGGCCACAAATAGCCAGCTTGTCATATCTATATGGTGCAAGTGGGTTAGCATCACTTAACATATACCCTGAGGAGTTCCCATTATAAACATGAACAATTAAATACGCCCTGTTTCAAGCTCACTGTGCAGATTCTGCACATTAGTCATGCGTCAGTGTGGTATTTCTCAGCAACTTTTCGCTTCAATTATTTAATATCAGAGTACAATATGGCACTTTGGAAGCATTTTGTTGCCATTAACATAGCTTGGAGCAACATGAGAAAAAAGCATGTAATTGCTGTTTTGATTGTGTTTCATTAACTGGGGAATTTTTTTTACCTTATGGTAGGTTCTTTTGGTCTTTTTTGTTTCTTTTTATAATCTTTCTTGGGCCTCATGTCCATGCACCTTGACCTAACTCATCATGCAGTCCGGTATATCTAGTAATTATATAATCGAGGAATTCACGCCAGACTATTTACATCCAGTGCCAACGCAGAAAGCAATGTGACTGAGGTGGAAAGTAAATGTGTGGATGGGTGTCATGCAGCAGTGTTAGGGTTACATTAGGTTAGGGTTGAGTAGAGTTAGGGTTGAGTTACGTTAGGGTGTTAGGGTTAGGGTTGAGTTAGGGTTGAGTTAGGGTTAGGGTTGAGTTATGTTAGGGTTGAGTTAGGGTTGAGTTGAGTTAGGGTTGAGTTACGTTAGGGTGTTAGGGTTGAGTTAGGGTTCGGGTTGAGTTATGTTAGGGTTAGGTTAGGGTTGAGTTAGGGTTAGGTTAGGGTTGAGTTAGGATTCGGGTTGAGTTATGTTCGGGTTGAGTTAGGGTTCGGGTTGAGTTAGGGTTAGGTTAGGGTTGAGTTAGGGTGTTAGGGTTATCAGTCATCAGCCTCAGCTGTACTTTGTGTTAAGCGTTAATTAACAAATGTTAGCATGCTAACACGCTAAACTTTGATGGTGAACATGGTAAATGTTATACCTGCATATACATTATCACTAATACTTTCACTCTAAGTGTGTTAGCATTTAGCTGCTATGTACAGAAACACAGAGTGTAGCCTGTGCCAGTAAAAGCGTCCGCTAACAATAACAATGATTTTTCCCCAACCTTAATTCAGTGTTTTAGTTGCCTCATCCTCACCATATTCACTGGGATGCATTTGTGTGTGTGTGATTTTCACGGGTATTGAGTTCTTCGTCTAAGAGATAAAACGTATGCTATTACAGTAAAGTCGAAGATGTAATCTTTCCACTTGGCAGCTTTAATTTTTTAGAATTGCATCATTTAATATATCATTTATTTTAATGGTGGATATCTTACTTTATTATGAAACTCCAATCTTAATTACAGTAATTGAACACTAGCAAAGATTAGCATGAACATGACACAGACGTCAACATACCTGTTCAGCAGCACAGAACAACACTGCGAGATAAACCTAATGTTCACTATTACACCTGAGGCCAGATGGAGAGATTATTATTGATTAACACTTCCCTGAAGACATGAGCTGTAATGGATAACACACATTATCTGCTATTAAAGATTGTGCCTTAAGAGAGACATTATAAGTCATTTCATGAGGCTCATGACATCCTGTGTTTTCCCATGAAACTAATTACAAACTGTTCAGTCTGGTCTGTTATCATTTGTATACTATTGATGCTGCTGTGCCCATAAACTCTTCTCCACTGTCTGTTTTTGGCTGTTTCTCTTGTTAAAATATGTAGCAACCATTTGTGGATTATTTCTCATTAACTCAACTAGACAATGATAAAGGCTGCGGTGCTGTAATCTGTATTAGTATGTGTTCATCCAGAGTGCTGGAATCCACAACTCTTAATGTTTGAATCACAAGGCTTCCTCCACCATATTATTTTATCTACTGCATGAATCCAAACTTTTTTCCCCCCTCATCAGCCAATGCAATTTAAGCAAAACTGCCTCTTTTTTGAATATTACATAACAAATTACAGTTGGTATATTGTGAGGTGGGATCAGATGTTCCGAGCAGAGTGTGGAGGATGAAGATTAGCTTTTAGAAATGCCCCCACTTTGAATGACAGCGCATCCACCCACTCCACCTACACCTCTGGAAAGCAGTACAGAGAAGAAAAGACCCCCAACCCCCCTTCATAGTTGCCTAAGAGCCTTGAGCATCTGGAAAAAACATCGTTGACATACATACAGTCCTGTGCATGCATGGCTTCTGCAGAATCTTTATACTACAGAAAATCATCTCAGCGAGATCAGAAGAACATAAATGTCCCTGCGAAATCACATGCGTTGCTGTTAGCTCAGATACATTGGAGAGATGACAGATGCTGCCGCTGGCACCTTATGAAAGATTCAGAAGAAAGTTTTTGAAGATGTGTCAGAGACAGGGGTTGCACTTGTTGAAAATGAAATCATCCCCCATTCCTCCTCTTTTAGATGAAGCCGGCAGGTGCCCAAGGGAGGCTTGCCTTGCGGCTGGGAGATAGTGGACTGAAGAAAGTGAAATAAACATGCAGAATCTAAACATTACTCTGTCTCAGCGCAAGGTTGCTCATCGGGAAGACAGAACTGACCGTGGGGCAATTCACACTCTGAATCTAAATTAGCCAGGTACAGTGTGTAAGCAGGATCAAAGTGTTAAAGCTCGACTCTGTAAGACTGAACTACACAGTGAGGTTTGTCTGCTGTGCTTTTTGAAGTCCAATACTTTGACTTACTTTGTAGTTAAGGCTGCCAATCGCTGCTATGAAGACATGTGATACATTATTGTCAGTGGAGAGTCTCCTCTTAAAGGAATAGTTTGACGTTTTGGTAAATACACTTGACTACTTTTTTGGCCTCCTGCAGTAAAGTCTCTACACCTGGCCAAGAAATTGTCGGGCACATAAGCTCCAGAACATTGATTGTACACGATGTGCATTGACTTTAATGTAAGATCTTTCTCTATCGGAATAAATCTTGTTTTTGTTGGCTGTACAGCTATCTAATGTTATTTCCCAGCCTTTCGGTAGAGAAGATTTCCCATCAACCACCGAGTTTGTATGTTCAACATTCTTCCCGTAACCAATTTTACGGGTGGATCTTTAACTTCCAAGTTCTGAGAGATGAGATTGAAGCTGCTGGAAACAAATATTTAGTTGATGTTCCGAGGCCTTTTTAAGCCTCCATGTTTTCTTCTTTTCAGAGTGTAAAAGCCTCCAAAATAACATTTCGACCATAGAAGACAATAACGCTCTGCACTGAAATCCAGTGCAATACCACAAAGAAATAACAGTGGCAGAAACCTGTGCTATATTGATACACATTTCAGTGGTATCTAATGTGTTGTTATATTTGAAAGAGTTCAGTTTTCGGTCATCCCATAGATACATATTGTAGATTACAGGTCTGCAACACTGACTATTCTAGATCACATTTTTAACAAAGGCCAGTGTCTGCCTTGCAAACCAATACATCAATACACCCTGTACCCTTTTCTTAATGATGTAGTCACAGTGAGATGTAGGTCTGCAGTTCCAGGTAGCTCAGTATTGAAGCTGGGGGAAAAAAAGCTGTCGAAAGTAGGGCAGCGAGGGGAGGAGGGCTGGTTTGTAGACCTGCACTTGAGTCTTTGTAGTCTTTGATCCTGACCGCGGTGTCTTAGCTTCACATGCTCTCTGGCTGGCCCAGACTCAGCAGTGGACTATAAATACCTGTACATGTCTGCACGGCCAGGTAACCTCAATACCCAGTAACCCCCTAAGATGCTAAGCCTTCACACTCAGGTCCCTGCAAGCAGAATGACTGTTAACCTTGCACTATGTGCTTCTAGTGCATTCAATCAACTGAGACTTAATTGAAACGAAAGATGAAGAATTAAAATCTATCAAATAAAAGAAAAAATGTGTGCTGTATTCCGTTTTCTTTTCTTCTCTATTTGCAGTTGAGAAAACTCACAAACCTGTTTATATTTTTTAAACGAGGAATCTATTCCTTTTGAATCTTTTTACTGTAGGGCTACCTGCAGCGTTTGGGTTACACACTCAATGGGAGGCTCCCTTTGAACTGGTATGGGGCAAAGATGTGCACACACTCTCTCTCTCTCTCTCACTCACGCACACACACACACACACACACACACACACACACTCACACACACACACACACACACACGCACAGTTTGTGTGTGTGTGGAGCAACCCTTTGCCTCACTGTTTCTTTCTCTATGTCACAGACTCTCCGTCACATTCACACACACACTGCCACTTCCAGGGTCCAGTTACAGGAAGAGTGGGTACTTGATAAAGCCTCTGACAGGACAAGACGGTGACAAGCTCAGGAAATTACGGGAAGTCCAATTGTCTTGGTCACACACACACATATGCTTGCGCGCTAACAGAAATAATATAGGTCTTGACAGGCTTGTTAGCCCCATGAGTCCTTGGTGAGAAATACAACACAATAGGGATGGTAGCGTAGATTCTGACAGCATGAGGAGGCTTGCAGCACATCTGCCAGTGTGTTGAATCTACACCTACACGGATACTGATTACACAGGTGTAAATGCACCATTAGACCTGTAACTGAATTTGAATTTATCCACACACTCATACAGAGAGAAACAACTCCAGAGGGGGCTCTGTGGTGACCGTTTCCTCTTCCTGTTTCCTGCTGCTTACTGAGACTTGAGATGAGTCAGTCCTCAGGGGAGTTACTGCCAGCACACACACACATGCAAACACTAGCACGTAGTCGCTCACAGACACACTCATATGCAAACATATCGTATTCCCACATTTGCATTTTAAAGGTCCAAGTAGCATTTAAATGTCAGAGAATCTCTATCAGAACATTTGCTACACCTTTTTGTGCCAAGTGTAAACAAAAGGGTAAATGACTTGTAGCCTCTGTCTTGCTCCAGTCATACTAAGGCTAATGTTTTTCTCCAAATTTGCTGATTTCCTAAAAACCCTCGTAAACAGTTCCATTGGCAGTTAGACCACAATCTGAACCCCCGACTGGAAGGAAATTCATGTGTCTTAACCTCATTAATTTACTTGCGTTGTTAGCAAGAAAACATGAGCGATTTAAAAAAAAAAGCCTCAGTGATGTATCAGCGTTTTCAAACGTCTCCGTTTCAGGGCTACGGAAACGACAGAGTGGTGTGGACACTAGGCGTGAACGTAGAAAAGCGTATCAATTTTAAACAAAAAACATATTAGTGTGGATGTGACCTAAGCAGTTACAGTGTAAAGCTGTCTTATCAGTCGTCAGATGTCATATTTCACCAGGTTAGGAATGAACTGTTATATTCATAACCGAACCCACATGCTCCCCATGACGAGCCCACTTTTCTGCATTTTGTAGGAGTGTGTGTTTGTGTGTGTACACAGAGCGGAAAGGCCTTTGGTTTCCAGATGAAATCCCCCTACAACTGTGGCAACCCAGGCAATGGTTGCCACAGCTTAGACATGCGGTGTGCTCACACAGGGATCAAACAGATGTCCGCAATCATGACAGAAGTTTGTCTCACCCTGAAACAATCAAAAAGACAATACATCTCAGCTGCAGCTGGCACACAGGGAGGGCGCGGAGCTCTCTGGTCGAGCAATCTTCTGCCAGCAAGGGTTGGGTGTGTGTGTTTTTGCACATGTGTGCGTGCATTCACGCTCGAGGAAAGCCAGTTGATATGAAAAGTATGACTCCAGTGGAAGCTGATGTCATGCTGTCAAGTCACTGGGAGTCCATGGATTATACACAGAGCTTTCAGCACAAGAGCTTTAGTGCAGGTTTCATCAAATTGCTTTGGACACAACAGCAACTCCAAATGCGTTGTGAGAGTAAGTGAAGTCGAGGTAAATGCACTGTGTGAATTTAGAGCAAACATTTCTTCAGTACACACATATTGGAGATGTCTCTACAGTTCTGACTAAACTCAGTTGATAATATAGTTTATAGAATCACAGTAAGTATGCAGGTGTGATTCTAAGCTTTGGCTCCTTTTTAACCTCAGTTTCTTCTCCCAATCCACAAAAATGCAAGTCATGTACAGTACAGACTCGACACCTCGAGGTATAAATGTGAGAGTCTGTTAGCCCTACAACATCTGAACTGAAGTTTTGAGCGATATGGGTTTTTGAAGGCCACATTTGTCTGCCCGAAAGACGACAAACGTACATAATTGTCCCATTTGTATCTTTTTGTTGTGTTCTCTCAGGTTAGAAAAGCAATTGCTACAGCAACAGCATTTAGATATGACGTGAAAGTAAGGCTCTGCAGTACAAGCCAGACTAACGCATACAGGTGGGTTCACAGCTCCTTAAGGCTGACTGTTTAATTGCAGGTTTAACCGACTTGACACCTACGCAGCTATAAAGTAAAACCTCCTACACAACGCTAGAAAGACTTCTCTGCTTAACCACTTTAGGGTTAAACAGGTCTGGGAGGAAGCTCCAAAGCCCAGTATGTGATTTTAATAAAAGACCAATACCAACCCAATATATTGACCATCCACTAGTCTGATTTAGTCCTAATGTCAGCTGTTACAACACGTCTCCAAAGCAATTGTGGACCACTGTTACTGCAGCTTAGCCATGCAGTACAAAGATACACCCATTAGCACGTAGCAGACACCTGATATCTGACCACATAGATCTGCTGGAGAGAGCACAGCTGAAGGACAAAGGAAAGAGACAGAGGGGGAGAGATGATTAGGGGGGGGTGAGATGCATCAGCCTTTAGTGGGTTTCTGTGGTTAAATTTATCACAGTCAACTGAGGAGGAAGACACTAATCAATAAATCCTCTCTGTCTGTCTCCTTCTTCCTTCCCATCTTTGCTTTCCCCTCCCCCGGGCTGCCATTTACCACCCCCCGCCAAAATAATAACTATCTTCATCCACCTAGAAATGCTAGAGAGCCAGAGAGGTAGAATATGGTAAAACAGAAGAGACCACCGGGGCTGAGTCTTTGTGTGCAGAGCTCCATAGAGAGTAATGTGCAAGGCTTTTAAACATGTCTTGTCTAAGAGCACTGCAGTGAACTTGTCTCAATAATATGTAATTGTGTAGTCAGCGCTAACCTGAAAACTACAGCAAAAATACTAGTGCACGGATTTCTTTCCAAACAAGGGCCAAGAGTTTGACTTCCAGAGCTCTGTATACATGGACTGAGTGTAGAGGTAGGTTTTAGTACAACACGCCTACTTGAAAACGAGTGTAGACTGGGAGGAACCTTCATCTGTGTGTGATTAATGAAACTGCCACACAGTCTCTACAGTAAACGCAGGGTGATTTCATTGCAGAGGGACAAATAGAACGCAGCTGCGAAAACAAGAGCATGTCGCATCAATCTCTTATTGCCAGATTATTTACACATTATACCGCTAAACACATGCAGGTGTGGCATCTCCTGGCGCGTGGAAAGGAAGTTGCGGTGGAGCAAAATTTGCAAAGTCTAAAGAATGGAACGTAGCAGATGATCTGAGGTTACTTTAGCATGTAGGAATCAGCCCACATGAAGCCCACGGCGATCATCAATCATCCCGATGTGCTTTGTGTCTCCACTGGCCTATCTTTAAGATTCTAAGTAGGGTCTGTAATCATAGTTTTTTCATGTCAATTTCAGTATTTAATATTACATTTAAAACTGAAATATGGCACAAAACAAAGTATGCAATTTCAGAGAACAATGGGAAATTCTTTAAATTAAGGGTTTGACAAGTTAGGAAATATGATTACTTAACTTTCTTGCGGAGAGTTAGATGAGAACATCAATAGTATATGAAGTTATAGCCAGTATTCGGTTAGCACCTACCAGCACATTTAACATGTTTTGGCTTGTTGCTAGCAGTAGCTTGATAACAACATAAAGATATAAGAGTGGTATCAATCCTCTCATCTAATTCTTGCCAAGACAGGAAAACGTTTTTACAAAATGTCAAAATAATACTCTAATAAAAAAGTAATCCAATATTAATATGTATAATGCATATAGTCGTTTAATGAATAAATACCAGGTTAAGTGGTGAAAGCATACATCAATTTTGAAATCCGGAAAGAAATACGATGCCGTAGTGAATGACGGCCCCCAGTGCTGTTTTACTTGCATTCTTTACTTATATTACTCAGAATTATCTGACAGCATTTGTTTTATTTTATTAGTTACTTTGTGCATATATTCGGTAATATACTGTTTCATACTGTTTGATGAGACCGTGTGGGATGATGAATGAGATTCAGATGAGCCACTTTAACAAGAAGTTCTGTGGTCAGTGAGCACGTCTCACAAGTGAATGACAAACAGCAGCAAAGATGATGTACTGCTGATAACGGTTTCACTTTTGTTCCTAAACTAAAATATGCTGCATTATTTCATCGGTAATCCCATGACACTCATTTTTTCCAAGTACTGAGCAGCCGTCCATCATGTGACTGAGTATGGATAAGCTCCTGTCAGCACTTTGATTCTATTTTTGAAAGGAACCGATATAAGATGACTGGAATTAGCAATAAAATAGAAGTGAGACGGTTAGTCATTCACTCCCAGGGATGATGATGGCAGCATGTATTTTCAATCATGTCACAACAAAGGATGCATGACGTTTTAACACGAGGACTTGGGTTACGTCAGCAGAGCTATATACTCTTCTCACTGTATGTAGCCATTGTGTCTGGCACAGTGGGATTGGTCATGCTTACTGTGAAATCCACAGTTTTATGTTTCTTCTCCTTCATCAAATAGTCACAAAATGCCTTCACAGATATAAAAAAAATAAAAACTTGAATTGAAACAGCAACACGATATTGCAGCTCTCAAAATCTTCTCCAAATACTTCATACTATCATCTCTCTCTTTCTCTCTCTCTGCCAGGTGTGTATCTGTGCAGCCACGTTTCTGTTCTCCCTACAGAGCCCAACAACCCTCCATGTGTCTACAAGACAGATGTGCAAACCAGATGTTCCTGCACTGAGGGGAAAGGGCTTCAGACAGATCTGCTGTATTTGTCAGTGTTTCTTACTATTGCAGTGTTGTGCGGCCCTCATTTTAACCCAAGAATACCAATAAGTCAAAACCTGTAGGTCAGCTGTATCGGTGTAATCACAATTACTTAAACACAATCTCCTTTTGAGTCTGGTCATGTTTCTAAGACCTGAACGTCAGCAGGGACTCGTCCTTTACTGGCTGGATTCCTTCCCAGCTTTTAAGTTGGAGGAGTCGAGAAGAACTTTCAGGCTGTAAGGTTAAGGTTGTCTCATGTGGGTTCAGTTCAAAACATGCCTGCTATCACAGCAGGCAGGAAAATACCTTAAGCTTGCACAGCACATCTGCTGACGCCCAGAGAAAGATATCCAGCATTTGTTTCCTCACACAGGCTCATAAAAACTTTTAAGACTACCACACAAACTTTAAACTAAACAGGTATGGTTGATGTTTTATTCAGTAGCAGTCCGGCAGCTATTTTTAATACAAACAAACAAATACAATTTGCTGGAACTGCAAGTGAGTGGCAGCTTCCCTCATTCCCTCCTCTCCTCACTCCATTAGCCTCTACAGAGCCAGCCAAGCGAGGATTACGGGCCCTGCTTGCTGTCTAATTTCAGAGTTGTTAAATTCACTCTGGGTAATGTGGGATTCACTCAAGAGAGTCATCAAAGTGTTGTGCCTGAGCAAACTGAAATGACAAGGAAGAAATCGCACATCACAAAGAGGGGAAATGAGTCTGCTTCAAAAGAGTTTATAGTCATATCTCAAACTGGTCAGGGAGACACAGAGAAATTCAACCTCACATTGTTATGAAGTACCTTTATTACATTACATTACATTAAGCCATTTAGTGTCAAGTTATGAAAAGAGCTACCCGAGAAAGTTTTCGAGCATGTAGGCTATTGTTTGAGGTACCAGTAATCGATCTCAAAGGAGTTGTTTAATGGGATATTCTAACACACAACTAATCGATTTGTTAGACGTAACTCTTAACAAACCCTAACTGGAGAAAATGTAACATACTAAAGCGATGGTTCATTATTTTGGGAAATCTACAGAGTCTACAATTTGCTTTCTTGCTCAAAGTTAAATGATAGCACTCACCTTAAAAACAGCCAGCAGACTGTTACTTTAGCTTAGCATACTGGAAACAGTGGGATACTGCCTGTGACTAAACAAAATCTGCCTACCAGCACCTCTAAAGCTTGATAATAATACATTTAGTTTGTTTAATCAGTACAAAGTCTGCCCAGTCAAATATAGTTTGTAAATCCACTAATAGTTGTTTTTACACTTTGTCTTTTTCATATTTAGTTTAGCCTACAGAAAGTGGTGTCAATATTCTCATCCAATGATTTAATGATTAGGAAGTTCCTCAGATTGTTTGGACATGGTGTCTTTGTGACTAACTATGTTTTTATATGTGAGCTTTTACACTGGAAGCTTCAGCCTATATGCCCAGGGCTAAGAAATTAACTAGAAAAGCACATGAATACAAATCTACTGAGCCATTTATTGCTTTCTTAAGAGTAAGGATAAAGATTTGTATTTGCATATCCTACAGTAATTCAATGATCTTTTCTAGATTTTCTCTGAAAATATTTTCCTATAAGAAACTTGCCAGCAGGCCAATCTTTAATTAAATATGACTTAATGAATAGATGACTTAATTCTCTCAGCTTGTACTTCATTACGCTCAGCACGCCAGCAAAGATGAGCGCTCAAGTAGAGATATAAAATAAAAAAAAACATTTTTACATTTTTCAAGTCAACCTTTACTGGAAACACAGATGATTTTGCCAATTATGTTCCAATCAATGAACAGATAAGTTGAATGTAGAATGAATTATCTTGAAGGACTAGGTGGTCGGTTGACGCGTATTTAACAAAAGTTTGCCACTCTCAATTTTTGTGGCAATTTCACACGCCTTCTTTTCTCAAGCTGTAACCTCTCATAGCTGTTTCTCTGTGAGAGTGAAAAGGGAAGTTCAATAGATGAATAAGGTGTTTTTTGCATTCATCATATTCTGTCAGACCTAATTCAATTTGATACACTTAAATGAACGTAATCTAGGATGTGGTTTTGTGTTTATGTTTTTTGTTCTCTCATAATTACCGGGAAAAAAAATGCTGACAAGTGGAAGCCAAAATAAGTGAACTCTTCCGTGTTTATTAGAAATCAGCTATCACAGTCTGTGTTTCACTTCTGATATGATGGATATGATGACATGCATTTGTATTATTGTGGGGCTGATTAAATGCATACCGTGTTTTTTTTTTTATTATCTCAGCTAATTATAATATTAATCACTGATGTTATTATCACTGTTGGTGTCACTGGAGTATTTTTAGCATCCCATGATGCTTTAAATGCCACTTCTTCGCAGATTTTATCACGATGAATTGGAGGACGATGACAACTAGTCAATCAATATGTCTCTGTCTCTTCCCATGTGTCTCCCACTGACACACACGCACACATTTTAAGGTTGGATACATGACCCTGTCGTCTCATAAACGCCTAACATCATGTGCGCCAGGGTCCGGCAGCGTCCTCTGATTTCTAAGTTAACCACCTGGGGACTCCTCGAGGGCAGCAGCAGGGCTGTCAAAGAGCTGCAGACAGTTTCACAGTGCTACAAGCTGAGTCCTATCAAAGTAATGAACCCGAGGCCAGACTTTTAACCCCTTGTAAAGTGTGCACACTGAGGCGTAGTCACTCTAATGAGAGGAAGCGATTAAACTGCTGGGTCATGTTGCTGACATCAGCTTCAGCTTTGAGTTAAGAAGTGTGAGGAAAGCTGCAATATGGGATCAGACTGTGTTGATTAGCACCAGCAATGCCAGAAAGAACATCTACCGTAATTTCTGGACTATTCAGCGCATCTGAATATAAGCCGCACCCACTGAATTTTTAAAAAATATGTATTTTGTACATAAATAAGCCGCACATGTCTATAAGCCGCAGATGCCTACCGGTACATTGAAACAAATGAACTTTACACAGGCTTTAACGAAACACGGCTTGGAACAAAAATAAATAGGCTTTTAAACGCCTTCAACTTGAAAGCTGCATCATATGCCTTTCTCCGTGTCTTTGCCATGATGAGGGTGACAACATGACCGTAATCAGAATCATGACCATTCAAAATGTCCGCTGTTTAAAATGTCCGCTGTTCATAATGTCCGCTGTTCATAATGTCCGCTGTTCATAATGTCCGCTGCTGAAGACATTCCAAGAACTAATAATGCAATTGAAGGTTGACATAATGTTTTTAGAGATTCATTTGGTACACTGAATGAAACACTGAGAAATTTCGTAAAAAAGTTAATTACCGTAATGAATGGGAAGTTTGAGCGCGCTCGATTTACGTCACATTATGTGACGGTGCTCAGTTTTTTGGCGACATGAAGCTTGTGAAAGCGGGAAAAATCCATAAATTAGCCGCGTCATTGTATAAACCGCGAGGTTCAAAGTGTGGGAAAAAAGTAGCGGCTTATAGTCCGGAAATTACGGTACTAATGATACCGTAGACATGAGCAAGAAGCCATTGAAATTGAAAGTGCTGTTACAGTGTGAGGATGAAATGGTAAATGGACTGCATTTATATAGCACTTTTCCAATCTTTACAACGCATTATATGTCAGCATTCATCCACATTCATACAGTCAGAGGCTACATGGAAGGTGCAGTGCCATCACTCTACCTCCTGAGCCCACAAAGATTATCCAAAATGGATAAAGGCTTCCAAAAACAGCTGATGCATGCACCAAGACCTTCATTAAACATGTAAAAATCCAAGTCCGAGATCAAGAAACTCTTTCACTTATAACTCATTTTAACCAAGTTTCGTAAGTAGTAAAGTGTAAACGTAAAAGCACATTTCTAATAATTCAGTTCAGTCTTTAGGGACAGCTGCAGTTACCAAGAACAAAGCCTCCACCTCGCTCTGTGTCGTCGAGCAACCCGGCCTTACCTTTCCAAAGTCCCTGACGTCAAAAAGGTCAAAGGCCTCGAACAGCTCGCTTTTCTTCATGCTGAATACATCGCTGCACGCTGCCAGGAAAGTCCTGATGTTCTTCAGGCACAGGAACTGTGTTGGGAAGACAGAAAGGTTTGGTCTGGGAGTGAGTCACTCAGAAATGTACATGTAGTATGAGATGCACAAATGACACGATGTGCGATTTTATTTCATTTTCATTTTCAAAGAGCTAGGTATGTATGTATGTTTGAAATATCACTGAAGGGTGTTGAAAGATAGTTGCAGCTTTTCTGTTCCTTCCCTCTGGCTGTCTATTCTCACTGGAGGACCACAGCTCTAAAATATAGATGGGTCAGTGTGTATAGGCACAATGAGTCTTGTTTCATTAATTTGATATATTTTCTGTTGAAATAGGACAGTGGAGTGGTGTGTAATTAAAGAAGAGATAATTCAAGAGTGTAGGGAGAGAGAGTGTTCTTTTATGATTTCTCACATTTATCTGTTTACCAATGGCCACAAATATTCACTTTATTCACAACGTTCCAATTAGCATTGGATTCCGCAGTGACAAACAGTCCAGTTGAGACAAAATAAGCAATTATATGCCAAATGATATTGTGCTGCACTTCCAATAAATAAGTCAATCTGTTGATGTATTATTCCTTGGAAGTTTGAGTGACTGTAGGCTTAACTCTGTTGTATGTTTGTTCAGCCATGTTGGCTATCATCGCCCAGTTCTAAACACATTGCTGTCAGCATTAAGTGGACAAACTATAACAATGTTTTTAAATCACTTCAAAAACACGCAGACACAAAAATCCCAAGACAACTCCAAAGCTCTTTTAAACAACTAAAATGCTTTTATTGTAATGGCATAGTCATGCTAGACTTGAAAACAAACTCCGACACGTTTCGGCAGCAGTAGTTAGTTTTTTTGTGATTCTTTTTTTTGTGTATACATGTGTCCTTATCCAAAGAGCACCTCGACCAACTCCGTTTGAGTCCAGGAAGCTTTCCTGCTCAAACATTTTTTCATCTCACATATGTATTTGGCATTTCTGTAATGCAATTTCTTGTTAATTATCAGCCAACGTATACACAAGATATCTGTAATAAGCTAAGATATGTGTGTTATTGTTTTGTTTTGCTTATTCTTAAGTAAGTGGAAACAGAAAATATATATTACTTCTGATACAAAAGAGTCTTTTTTTTCCCCAGGAAAGACAAAACTACAAATGCGAAAGCTTTCATAATACATTTAGTTGTCTGTTGTCTGTTGGGGTAATATATGTGTCTAAATTCATTCTGACGTTATGACACTGACAGTTTGCATCATGGACTAATTTCCATTAGAGTGTAAGAAGGTGGTTGCCGACAATAAAGTGGCATAACGCACAAAAGCTCAGGAAACTCTTCCTCAGCTGATTTTGTATACACTGCGAGCTTAATTGCAGCTAAGGGGGAACCTTGACCCGAGAAAATTTAATGAAACAATCAATAAGTAACTCCTCTAATAAACAAGGTCATTCAGTGACTGTGTTTTCTGCCTCGTCTGCAACCTAAATCTTCAGCTAATGATGTTAATGGAGCTTCATCCAGAAACGATTTATCCAAATTATGCAACAATTAGCCCTGAATGCTGCCTAACAACACCAATGAAAATGAGAAAACTGGGGGGCGGGGCACAGAATTAAGTAAGGTCTCTTTATGAAGAGTGGCAGGCAGTGAGTAAAGGGGAAGGTGGCAACATAAGGTGGTTATCCAACGGGTAGTATATGTGACGCCCATTAGCCTTCCTGTAGTTGATACAGGATAGAACAAAAACCGATACTGTGAAAGAGAAGTTCAGCGAGGGGTGTGATCTTTTTGCCACGTCACCATCCAGCGCAGTGCTAGGATTAGCTTTAAATATGTAAATGTACATTTTACCGCGATAACATTACAATGAAACATGTCTGAGGTCTACACTGTTGAGCATTGTTGTACATGAAGTTGCTATGTTTTCAAACATGTGCAGAAGTTAATGTTCGGCTATCATAGGCAGATCGTCAAAACATGAAAGCTTCATGCGAAGTGTTGCATGCTTAATTGAACTGGTATGGAGTGACATTAGTGTCAATATTGACATGAAGGGTACAAAGACAACAGCATATCACAGCCAACAGAAAAGGCACGCAGTGCAAAACCAACTGTGTGGTTGTGGCTTTTTGCATTTGAGCAGTGAGGCGTAAGTGCAGCACCAGTACGAGGGCTCGGAATCTGAAATGAACAAAGACGACAGAAAACACTGGATTGCTGTACATACAAAGGGGGACTCCAACAGCATAGACTTGGAGCATCAACTACGGAGTTAAAATAGCAGCTATGCAGGCAAATGTGAATGCCTACCAGCATTACTGTAGGTGTCAACGATATTCTGTAAATCATGAAAGAAAAAGCTTAATTATTTAAATTGGGAGTCCGTTTTAGTTGCTTGGAAGCACCACAGGAGGAATGCAATGTTTCATAAGGCAACATTCTTCTGTTGTAAATTTTTTGTCATTTTGTCCACAGCTTAAAATTGACAATTAGTTACTGCATCTATAGCACTCACAGTGTAACCTAATTCAAAATTCTCCAGAGATATGTTTCCCTATTGCAATGCTTCCTCGTCGTCATCTTCTTCTTCCTCTTTTTCTTCGTCTTGGGTAACTGGTTTACAGGAAATCGATTTCATTTGCCCTTTCCTGTTTCTTACAAAAAAGTACAACCCTGTGCCATACCGTTAATATGTGGAGTCCATCCTCAAAGGCCTGGCTGTAATCATGTTTGACAACCTTAACTTAACATCCCTTAATAATTGAGTCAGTATCATCTTGAAAAACAAACGGCTCGGGAGAAGAAGCAGCCGGACTTATTCTGTTATTCATAGCACACCTTCGCCCCAATTCAGATTTGTCTGTACGGCGCATATCCATGCATCAAATATGAAATGCCTTTCCACTCCCATTGAATTAAGCTTTACAGATTTCTTCACAATGGAGAGAAAAGCCCTCAACCAGTGAGCTCCAGATAAGAGTCAGCGCAGAGCAGCTAGCGAGCAGTGAGTGAATAATATTGAATGTTTACACTTGTACACATCACTTTCTTTTATCAGACAAGTACATCTTGTCTGCCTGGAGTCTCTGGAGAGTCCCAAAGAACCTCAGCATATTATCTGAGGGAAGCAGCTTCACAGAGCGCATATGAAAGACAGTATCTCTGCTACACTGAGCCGAAGACAGTAGAGGGGGAATTGTATTAACAAGAGTGTAGCAGCATGAGGCAACCAGTAACTGTTCCACTGGCAGCTTTTCTTCTGCATTAGCGACTCTCTCTGGGGCTCAGGAAGTCAACGGCCTCATGTGTATGAGCATGTGTGTCTGTGCATTTGCACATCTGTATCTGCATGCATGTTTTGTATGTAGCCTATGTACAAGACAGCAATGTATGTTTAAGTTAAAATTTTTGTCATTACATTCATGCACATTCATGGGTTATTTAAGAATTATATTTGTATTTTGCCTGTTATTTAATAGCTTTAAAAGGATTATCTATTCACTATTTTGTGAAATACACTTATTCACTTTGTACTCAAGAGTTAGATGAGAGGATCAATACAATCATGTCTGTACACTAAATATGAAGCTACAGCAAGTTAGCTTAGCTTAGCTCAAAGACTGGAAGCAGCTAATCCCTACAAAAACCAAAGTGTAAAATGCTTCACTGAGAGCATTGCTCTACTTTTCTTTTTATGTGTCTCTCTTTCTTGGCTGTACGAGTTCAACAAACAAGATATAACTTCATTTGTTATATCTCGAGCCAGGCTAGTTGTTTTTAGTTGCTAGTTGCGTCTTTATGCTACGCTAAGCTAACTGGCCGTAGCGTCATGTTAGTGTACAAACTGCATCTGCAACAGTACATCTAACTATCTTTAAGAGAGTTAGAAAGCAAACCCCAAATGTCTCTAACTACCCTAACTAACCCTTTTAAAGCTGAAAAAAAAAATTCATCCACTAAGGAAGACCATTTGATGTGATATTATCTTATCAGAGATATATGGCATATATGTTGGCAGGTAATAAACAAGAAATTGCAGTACAGAAAAGCCATAGATATGTTTTAAGTAATTAAAAGATGGTTTCCCCAATTATATAGTTTGTCTACTAGCACTAACATGCCCCCTCCCACACTCATATCTTGGTCACAATTTTAAAAAATTAAGGTGGTCCTTATTAAAGATACTTCTTTAAGTTATGTGTTTAAGAAAAAATGAATACCAACCAATATATTCTTGTCAGATTTGACTTAAATATCAGTATCAGCCTCCAAAAAACAGTATTGGTTGGGCTCTAATTATAACCCTGGTATTTATAAATGTACCAAGTGAAACTGTACCAAATCCAAGGCAAATACAACCAACAGTCAGTCTACCTATTTCTGCATTTTAATGAAACCTGCAAATAACCTCATTGTGTAGAAAAAGGAATTAAGGATAGATTACGCTGCAACATCTCAGCAGGAAGCTCCAAACACACGTCGACTCAGTTAGGATGAAAATGAATAGCGTACACACGACAGTGTATGCAGGGTTTAAAATCCCACCAATGCATTTCATTTTGAAGACCAACCATCTGGAATATAAGGCACAAAAATATTCCTGTAAAACAAGCCATCTCGCTGCTGTGCTTTTGATATAAACCAGGTCGTGCTCTGTATCCAGAATAAGTATCCAGTTTCTGCTTATGTATTCCTTGACACAAGTCAAAGCTCCATAGCAACAAGCTGGAGCCTTTTTATGGCCCCTGTGCGTATTGTGGAGCTTAATGAAATCCTGCTCTTGTTCTCTCATAGATAGATGAAAGACAGTCAGAGATGGGTCATCTCACTGCCTAAACCTTGTTGAGCGTCAATTAATGGCAATCAAATTGAGGAAGGGAATCAAAGGCCTGTGTATAGAATCTAATTTGGTAGTTTAAATCTCCTTTCTGTTTGTGTCTCTTATATGTTCACTGACAGCAGTGTGAGAAAGTAAAGAGGGAAACTATTAAGAGGAAACCATGCTTAAGCAATGTAAAGGGGGGGGTGAATAAGACTAGACTGTCAGTTTTAAACCCCTGCTGGATTACAATGCTGTGATTTTGTGTCCGGAGTGGATGAAATAATGTGCCCTGGTCTGTAAAGCTCTTTTATCAAGACTCTGTAAGTCATAACCAGTGAGTGACATATCGCAATCCAAGCCATCAGGTCACATCCATGTCATGTTGGAGCTTTTGTCAGCTGTGTAACCAGGAAATGGGAGGTGGAATGTAGGCGAAGGTCTGCGCTGACGGAAGTGCTGCTGCTCTCTCAGACTGAGGTTGGGGTCATCCCAGCAGACAGCCATCAGCTTACTTATCTTAATGGAATAGTATCAACATGGCAGTGGTCAGCAGCTTTTCATTCCAGTAATAAAGTGTGGTAAGTGATTTCATAGTTCCTCCTCTCTGGTTTGAGGTGTGCTAAACTGTGAAATGAGCTTCTTGTTTGGTTGGAATGAAAACCTACAGACTTGGTTTACTACGACACATGACTGAAAAACACTGAGCAAGCGGATGGTCTTTCCACTCACTTTTTCCAGTCAAGTTCGTGACTCTGAATATCCCCTGCTAGTTAGTGACAGCCTGTTTATCACCCCTTTATCTTCTCACATTTCCGGTAAGGGACTACTCTGTTTTTTCAGGAGTTTGGCTCATTGGTCACCTCCCTCTTTAGGTGAGGAGAGTATGGGCGTGACAGTCCTCTGTGTTTCCAGGAGATAGCTCTATGCCGCGCTCCTGCTAATCCTTCCATTCTGTATGTTAAGCAATTGTTGGCGACATGTCTTGTTCTTTAGAACTGTAAACCATAGTAATTGGTTTTTTTTAGTGAGAAAGAAAATGAAAACATGTTGTTGCTTTTTTAAAGGCTAAATGTTAAAGCTGCACTAGTAAAAATGTATTTTTAACAATGGACCACATGACTATGTGTAATGTGAAAGGTGTCATTCGTAGTGACGAACCCACACAATAATTAACACCCGACTCTGCAGATCCCTTCGGCTCTACAGCTCATTGTTTTGGTTTTACAGCTCACAACTTAACTGTTTTGGTTTGTTTTGGTTCCAAACAGAAACTGCCGGACATTTAATTTTTTTTGCTTTGTTTAAAGTCCATACAACAGATTGAGACCATGTCCACAGTCCTTTTCAAAAGGTTATTTTGGTACGTTTGTTTTTCATTTGCAGCGGACTACATACAAGCTACGAGCCACTATATCATTTTATAAAGGCCAATTCCATCGAAAACTATCACAATCACATGTCGCCCAAATACAGCTTTAAAAAGATTACTGTACACACTCAAATACAACAGCTATAGCTAAAAGTCTAAACCTCTTACCCTCCATCATCAGTATGATTGATACTTTGTTGAAATATAGCAAAACACACAATCCAGGTGTTGCAATTAACATATTTTAATAATTTCCATGCAATTACCATTAATACCAGCTGCACTGAGAAGTCAATCATTTCTCTTATTTATGTTCTCAAAGTCATCTGAAAAAAAACATTAACATAAATAAAGGTTACCCAAATTGTGTGAGCAGCTACAGCGGCATTTACAGTGAACCATCACAGAAACAATTGAAGATGACAGAAAACCTCCTGATGATCCAACCATGTATGTTCCATCAAAAAGCTTTGATTTATCTCGTCCACGTTGCATAAATTGTCTTTTCACTCTGAAGAGGATACACAAAGGCGTGTAGTTCCCCATGCTTCTCAGATTCTTTCATGTAATGACAAAAAGGCAATAAGGGAAAACCCAACTCCCTCCACCCCCCATCCTTCCACCTCTGTACCTCCCCCACAACACCAATGAGAGTCTCAGAGGCCATTTTCCATTAAATCCTGGTTTTAACCCCAATGACCCCCACATATACACAAAGCTTACTCCATCCCCCCAACTAGATAAGGGAATTGAATTAGTGTTACTATGTGAGATATGAACCCTCTTGGCTACAGAAACTCCGGTCAAGTAGTTTCAGCTCCGCTGTGTGTGATTTGCTCCAAAAGACGTTTACAAAGAGTAAGGGTGGTGGAGATTGTGGGGGTTTGATGTCATATAAAGCGCAACGCACCAAAATAAATGTACACACTGACTTGACAAACACTGAAGCGTGAATGGTGAGCAGACAGCATCCCTCCTCCTCTTCCTTCTACTCGGCCTGATTTATACATCTTGGAAGATTGTGTTAAAAAAGTGTGAAGGTACTCTGCTGCGCCACTTGACAGAGCCTGGTCAACTGCTGTCTGACCCGTGTGTGTGTGTTTGTGTGTGTGTGTGTGTGTGTGTGTGTGTGTGTGTGTGTATGTGTGTGTGTGTGTGTGTTTTGGATTCAAGCTCAAACGTTTGAGCTGATAAACTGCAAGTACGTCCATTTTTTTTTGCCAAAAAGTATTCAATCTTTCCACATATTTTTATTTCTGGCAAGTTAAAGCCTCTAAGGAAACTGTGTGTCATGAAATGGTATAAACAACAATATGTAGACTTGTACGTGGTCCTATGCATTTTCCTTATCCAATGTGTGCTCTGTGATACATGTATGGAGCCACTACTATTTGTATCGAAGGGATTATTACTCTTTCCCTATCCCTGTCTCCATTACACAAATAAGGATATTCCTATTTCCAATAGACAACAGTCATCCATCACTTCAACCCTGAGTTGCTTAAGGCAGGACTCCTTATACATACAATGACTGTCCCTGCTGAAAAAGGCATGGGATCAATAATGTGCAGCAGGCGTTATCCGTATATTGGGTCCACACCCAATATATATACCTGCACGTATGTTATGCACACAAAAAGTTTAATATGCAGGTCCCTTGATGTGTGTTTGGGCAGTATATATAGGGTAAGTCTTATATCATCTCTCTGTAGAGCTTGACACAGTACTCTCTACTTCGCTTGGCTCCAGGTTTCCACTACAGTGAACCTGACAGAAAAAGGTTGCAGACACACTGCTGCTGGCTATGACCATGGTTATGGGTTGGTATCATCTGGATCTAAATCTACAATTCCTTGCTGCTCACTGTCTTCCTGACTATCAAGCCAACAAAAAAGGGCAAATTTGCTATTTTCATGTGTTATGTTACTTTCAGAATTATACTGTATGCAGCGAGGCCTCCTCTGATGTGCGTGAGCCCCTGACTACACTTAAAATGTCAGTTATGATGATGATTGTTTGCCAGTAAAGACAACAGACAGTATTGACTTTCTCAGAGCTTTCAGAGCACTCAACAGTGATTAACCGAACCGTCCACGGCAGAATTGAGTAACATGATAGACATTGATTGGAGGTACATTCCCCACCACTGAATATCTCCTAATAAAATCAGCATGTACGTTATCTATACTTTAATGGCGCCAGACCATAGCCTTTACCGGTTTGCTGTGGTGCCGAGCTTGTTACCTTGGTGACGGAATGAAAGGTCAGTTCGCTCTGTGCACGTATACGTGCCCAAGAGAGGCGCAACATGATCTTGCCTTTTGAAATATCCGCGTCCACGTCACTGTACATAAAGCAGCACATGAATATGCATATCGTCGCGATGACACGGCGGAACAAACCAGTGCGAGTGCATTGCGCTGCATTGGAATTCGAAATGGGAAGCTGCGGTGCCTGGCTCCGATGTGGCTTGCATGGCGGCAGTAATGTGGTGTTTACATGCTGACAGTAGCAATCCTTTCTTCAAAATGAATGAACGAGGGCAGCCGAGCCACTGTAACTCAGGGGAAGTCATCAAGGGACACACGAGTTGTGTCCAAATGCCCGCATACTGCATACTAATAGCATGCAATTTGTAGTATGTGCCATATCAGTATGCAAATAAGTAGGTTAGAGGTATGAGCATGTATGCAATCTTGATGAGAATGTTATGTGTGGAGTACGGCCACTGAAATCTGACCCATAATTCTTCTTATGCCTTCTTGTTCCCATAGAAACAACTCAGAAGGGGACATTTTCTACAGAAAATTACTGACAACAAAGCCGGCGGAAAAGCAGTAAATGTACACTCCAATGCAAAGTTTTGCCAAATTTATAACTTCATTTCATTCATTTTAATTAAAATGTTATAATAAATTATTTCTGAGACGCAGAATATCTGACTCTGAAAGTTCTTCTCATAAAGACACTTGCGTATGAAAGTCTGAGCGCTACAGACTGCATTCTTGTATGTGGCATTCAGTTCTAAAGCTGAGCTGTAGAATGCTCGTTATTAATTAGCAAAGCATTGGATTAACGATGACTCTGTTCTGCCATCTAATCTAAAACAGAATTACACCTGCAACGCCAAGTACGTGCACTGAGCTGTCTGGTTATTGGAATAAAAGTTGGGGGCTGAAACTGCTACTGTAAAAAACATTCAGAAAAGTATGCATATAAGGAAAACATACAGTGCATCTTGTCTAAGAGTGTGGATATGCATTACAGAGGAAGTATGTGTTGTTCACACACACTCGCATACGGAAGCGTTGATAACCTCTATTAAACGCTTCACATGGTTTCACCACAGTTATCTATAACTTCATTCTGCTTCATTATAGAATACCTTAAATTTCAGTTACCATGACAATCCCACAATAGCCTTTATCCCTCTCTAATTACACTTTTAATACTTCATCTGAAGCTTATTATACCCATATATTTGACACAGTGAAATGCTTTATGTGTTAACATTTGGGACATGTTATTCTATATTTTTACACAGAATCACAATCTGTTATGTGTTCTGAGCCTATATAACTTGCAGGTCTTATTCTGCACTAACAAAAGGAAAATCTAGACATTCTCTCTCTGTCTCATTCTCCCACGCTATCTCTCTCTAACTTTTGTCTTTGCGAGTGAAGAGCGAGCCTCGGAGCCTTTGAAGCCTGCTGTATGGAGTTTTCATGCGTGAAGCTGCCTTGTCTCTTCATTTTTTGACATCATAGAATTTTGGTCCGGGCTTCACAAAAAGTACATATGCACCTTGTATAATGTGTAAAAGTATTATTGTTGTGTACCATTATGTGCACGTGTTACTGTAAGGTCTCCAAGAGTCAAAATCAGATCAAAAACACATCTGCTGCACACCTGTCAAAATAAAAGCATAAAAAGCAAATCAATTGTGCTATTTATTGAGCGGTCTTCTTTGCACATAGTGAGTTTTAAGTTTTTTGCCCTAAAATCCATCATATGCATCAGCAGGGGTTCTGTTTATATGCCCACCTAAGCTTTCCCTGCTAGCTATATGTAGCCAACCATTACTGTATTCTGCATCACATTAAAATAAGCATATAATTAATTCATAGTTGTGTTGATTAAGTCTTACGGCATCTCTATGTACTGTATGTCTGTGTAAAATCTATGAAGCCTTTTCTCTCTTGTCTTTCAGTGCAGTGATGTACTTTGTTGGTCTGTGAAACACTTTCTGATGCTCGTTAAAATTAGACCTGACTCTTACTCATACTCCATCTTTCTCTCACTTTCACTTTCCAAAAATGAAATGAAATCTTTGAAGACGGCTCTAAGAAGAGTTTTTTTTTTTTTGCTATGTAAAGAGAGCGGCGGCTTTTCTCTTCATTGTGTCTGACATCTCGGTGCTTTGGTCTGAGCTTGATGGGGCATGTTTAGTTTCACTTCCTTCCTCTATTCCATTTCCTGATTTCCTGTGCGTGCTGAGGCTCACGGCTGGTCTGCTTACAGCTGCCAGAAAACAAGGCAACACATTTAAATTTCAATGAAATGATACAAGATGATGAATGAATGATAAATGATTAAGCAGTTTGTGTCGTTGAACTGAATGTATAAGTCACTATCTCATGCTCTGCTTTATTCTGCTAGCTAGTTTGTTTGTAGCACACTCCTTTGCCAGCAGGAATTACACACCCAAACAAGGAGGTTAATGTCCTTGCTACCAAGTTATACAAGCAGTAGTTGGAATATATTTGCAGTCTTTTCAGTAAAAACTGAGATTCAGCAGAACTTCGACCCAAATGTTTCAAGAAACAGAGGGATGGAAAGACTGCATGCAGCATGTTTGACCACATGGTCGTTGCGCCACAACAAGCAATCCATAGTTCCTCTTAACGCTAAACTGCTGATTTTCCCTGAGTGAGACAAAAAACAACTGCTGATTATGTGGTGATGATGATGTTTTCTCTGGTAAGGAAAGCATAAATGCAGCAGTTGCTGTGGTCGCTCTTCGTCTAGACTATGTAATTGGTTCATTACAGCCCTGTTAAACTAGATCAAAGAGGGTGATCATTTTGTTTTACACTGACCTTAAGCCCTTAACTGGAACTTTGACTTGTTCATTTTAAACATTATAGAAAACATTGTCATGCATAGTATACGCAACCCATTTAATCAGTAAATAGACTGATCCCAGCATACGTCATCATTTTACTTCTTTTTCCTGCCTACATGTCATTTGCTGGCTCTCTGTTGCCCTGACATGAGCACATTTCTTTTTTAAATTAATGTTGTGGAATAAGAGGCAGCCCATCCTGATGCCGACATCACACATGTGAACCCTCTAGAGCTTCTGATGCATTGTGCCTTAATTACGCAGCTAACCCCAGCACAGTGGGCTAGCCCTTCAGGGCCCTTTATGTCCTCTGAGATGCGTCTATGGAGGCCAGGCAGACTCTTTGTAGCTCTGTCCCTTCACTGCCTTTGTCTTTCCATCGCATGGGTCCCCTGGGTGAGTCCACAGTGGCGTCTCATGTGTTATTATTGGCCAATGATAAAATAGCTGCCACAACCCTCATGAATTATGCAGGTTAAAAGGGAAGCAACTCCGCCCTCAGTTATGTAAATGTAACTTTGAGGAAACAGAGGGAGGAAAGTTGCTGGGGGGGGGTGTTGACGCCCATTTTTAGGTGAACAGTGCTCATAGAAGGGAGTTGGTATCCAGCATCACGTGTGTGAAAGGGGAAGCGACGAGTCATGACCTACTGCCACACATAAGTAGTAAAGCCCAGAACAAATATTTTATATTCAAATCCATCATTTGCAAAGTTTATAAATGTACACTTTGCCACCATTGATCACAACAGTAACATCTGGTAGGTTTTTCCCCAATAAAAATCCTATGCTCTTTTCGTAACCACCACTAGTCCCACTATTCATTTGGCAGATGACCTCTGGGAAATGCAGTTCAAACACATTGTAGTAACAAACCCTTAGCACCAAAAGTAGTACTCCCAAACACGTGAAGTTGCACGCGCTTTGTAAATTTATGGGGCTGTGCCTACTACTAAGCTAATTTACGCCTGAGTGTAGCTTCACCACTGCCTTGTGTGAGTAAGCCATCCAGCCATGCATAAAACAAACTCTGCCTATAAATAACCCAGTCTGGGCCAGGCACTGAGCGTAAGTATGGTTCACAACCTCTCTACGCGTGGCAGCTCCGTATGTTATTATGTCATGACTGAAAGCAAACGCTGACCTATTGATGTCCTTCAATCAGTAATTGTATTGGTTCTAGCAAAACTTCTAACCGTAAATGGACCAATCAGCTTCTCCTCTTACGGTCCCAATCTAGTTGTCTCAGAAATCTCCGAGTAAACAGATCCTTTGACAGTTGATTTCCATTGCCATTGATGACATTAAAATCCTCTAAGTTTTTTTAAATTGTCCACTTGACCTGCGTGCTCAAGTTGAACGGATACCCAATTAGATTGTGAAAGAACAGTAACTGCATATCATGTAAACCACATAAACACAACATTGAGTTTATGTGCTTTTTCCAAGGAAACAAGCCTAATGCCCCACTCCCCATCTGTTGTGCAGTATATCCATTATTGTACTGATATTCAAACCTTTATCACCAGTTTTGCATCAGATGCGAGCATTGGGGCATCCATTACATAGTTATACTCTACATCTGTGTGTGTGTGTGTGTGTGTGTGTGTGTGTGTGTGTGTGTGTTTGTGCTACTGGTACAGTTTATTTTTGCAGATCTGCAGACTCAGTAGGTGAGTGTCTACCTCACTGTGTGTTGACACCGAGCCAGACACCCAGATTCACTGTTATGAAGGCGAATATTAATCTGGCCGTGGCTCCGGCTGTCCTGTTTCTGAAGCAGATGGTATCTGACAAACAGGAGCCACGTTGCCACAGCTCACTCTCTCTCTCTCTCTCTCTCTCTCTCTCTCTCTCTCTATGTATCTATCTATTTATCTATCTATCTACCTACCTACCTACCTACCTACCTACCTATCTATCTATATGGGATTTCTAGCAGTAGTAGACTGATTTTTTTTTGTTGTACAGTAGTAGTTACATTAACTATTTATTTTAGTTTTACTGCAAAATATGAATTGAAAAGCAAACAACCAATCAGGAGAGAGTAATTGCCTTTGTTTCTTCATATTGCCAGGAAAGCCAAACAAATACCTAATTTGCATTCATTCTCAATAAAAAAATAATAACAATAGAGTACTGTCATAAAAGTATTTATTGATCATGTATTCTTGTAAATCCTATTAGATAAATCCACTTTTTTGGGATTGGGATAGCCCACAACAAAGCCTCATCACCTCTTCTCTCCTGTGTATCTACATCCCCTATAGAGGGCAGATTGAGCAGCTCTGTGCACATAACGGTTCAGTGTTGACCAACATTGTCCATGACAACAGTTACTATAAGTAACTTAAACTACAGAGTGAAGTAAAAGTATCAAAGATAGTCAGTTTTTTGTCATTTTCGCTCACAGTATGACTTATATATATCACTAAATTGGCCCCAATAACTGTCTCACCAAATTCCGTTCAGTTATTTGGCAATTTTGTGTTTCCTTTGCTCACTGTCAAATGTACTCACGTCATAAAGCAACAATTAAGAGCCCTTCGCATTGGCAAGGATCACATTTATTCTTCGGCATACATTGCACACGCTATCATGGACTAAAGTGAATATAAGTCCAACTACTATCATTCGTTGACTTCTTATTTGTATGCTTTTCCGCGACCAAAATATGCAGCGTTAGCGAGCGGCGTAACCAAGATTTAAAAAAGTTGCAATCTTCTCGAAACCAAGTGCTAATTTGTGGATTTTATTATGCCGAATTTGAAATATAGGTATTTCCATTTATAATAAGGTCCAGTCATGTTGTAGTAGGTATGCTTTCTTTGCCGAGAAGCAAGGAACCTTTAAACCAGCATCATTATTAAGATGTCTGGTTGCGCTCTCTCTAACGGGGCTTAGTTGTAGTTTGGGGACAGAACGAGTAACAGATATTAGGTTTGTCTGCAGTCGTTTCATACCTGTGACATTTGCGGTCGGAGGTTGATTTCCTTCAGGTTGATGGACTGGGGTCTCAGGTTGTTGAGCAGATGGCACAGGAGGACTCCATCCCGCAGGGTTTGGGCCAAGTCAAATACCTGAGCAGACTCCCATGTAACCCGGTGGTTAGCTGGAAGCACCTTGCAGTTTATTAACCACAGCGCGCATTGCCTCCAATACTCCATCATTATTCTGACTTCAGCCGGACGAGCTTTAAGAGAATTTGTTATTTTTTAGCAAGTGAAACTGCTGACGGCTCGGTACTGCGTCTTAAGCCGTATCCATGCTATATCCACCAACTGTAAAACCCGGTGAAAACGGAACTGGACCTCAGCAGAGAGCTGGTGGAGGATGCGTCCGGTGTACTGAGGCTGTGGATGGAGCGCACCCTGCACTCTTCCTCTCTCGCTCTCTCTCTCACTCACTCATACACACACACGCACGCTCTCTCTATGTCTCCTAACGTCTCTCTTCCCTCCCCCTCACCCAGTTCCTCACCTCTTCCGCTTGCTACCTCGTTGTGTACAATATGAAAGTACAGTAAAAATGTATAACAACATAATATTAAGTACAGAACACACCACAGAAAAAAAAACATGCATTTCTTTAAGTATACGAATCAATTTGCTAATACATTTTGTACAGACAATATTATCATACATCATATCCAAGTTCCTCACTGTATGCAAATATTCCAGCTGCACATGGAGTATAATGATTAAACAAACCAAATCAGCCATAAACCAATTGAAACTCTTCAATGGACATTTAGTTTAAATAAGTCTATAAAGCACAGTTTTATAACAGTCTGTGTATTGAATTAAGTAAAAGGCTATGTATAACTGTACACTTATATTCTGGGATATCTTCTTTAATCAATACTGTATTATATGATCAATTTGATATGATCAATACATTACAGGTAATGTGAGATCTTTTATACTGTATGCATTTGCTTTGTATTTTCATATGTTAATGAATGACTGCTTGTCTTTGTTCAGTGATGCATTTCGGGTGTTTTAACCAGAACTCTGAACGTTGATTTGCATGAGGGAATTGTTAGGTTTGGGAGGAACGTTTTTGGCAAAAAGCAGATGCGTGATTCTTAAAACATTATGGTAGAGTAGGATGTAGTGGCGCTGCCGCTGGTGTGTTTAAAGGTTCAATATAGGAAATAGGGGGCAGTATTTCACCTCTAAACTCAGTCCTTATGTTTATATTTTACTTGTAGTAGTTTGGCATATTATAGTCTAATGTATTCTTTGTGTATTGCATTCTATAGCTGTATCTCTCTCTCTCTTCTAGTGTTAGGGTTATTTACTGTGTATTTTCTTTGCCTGTCAGTCAGTCAGAGGGCAAGAAAATCAAAATTCGACCAAACTGCTGAAACTCCGAGAGCCGGTCAAAAAACCACAGCTGTCTTATAATCTTCACATGAGGCTGATTTGTGTTTACTGGGGCACTAATGTGAACCGGGGCTGTAGTCTGTGTAACGTTACGTTAGTTTGTTTATTGGACTAAATCCAAAGTGGCAGAAACTAGAAAACGACCAGCATATTCTCATCTTCCCGACAGCGGCGCAGCCAGGTGAGCAGCCCGCCGGGGCAGGAGAGAGGTCAGCAGAGGCGGTAGCCGCCTCCGTCAGACGGAGCCCTAGTCAGCGGCCGAAGAGACTCGAGCTGAGCCAGAACAAGCCCCAGTACCGGCAGTCACAGCGGGCTGGTGGACCTGTGTAACGGCAGAAACAGGGAGTTTGCAGTTCCCCGGTGCTGTGGCTGAACTCGAGCTAACTGCTAACTGAAACTACAATGTTTCCTGGGGCTGCCGACAGATATACACTCGGAGAAACAGCCTCCTGGCAGCTGTGAGGACGAAGCGAGGTGGTGCGGGTGTTTTTTTCTCATTTCTGCCACTTTGAATGTAATCAAAAAAACAAACTATAAAAGAGACACAGAACATGGCTGTAATATCTACAAGTGAGTCAGGCAGCTGTGCTTCTTCCCCCTTCAGGCAGACTGGAGCTACAGTGACTCACTATCACCTCTAGAGGAACAAGTGGTATTACAGACTGGACGGAGCGGAACGAGTCAGTTAGACTGCTAATGTCAGTAGATATCTCTGCGACACAATACATAGACGTCTTTGGCATAACGTCAACACTGTTACTTCTTCATATTCTGTTAATAATTTAATTTTAAGTTTAAATTCTGGCATATCTTACACATTGAACCTTTAAAAGCATCGCCGCTGTAATTCTGCTCGTGTCAAAGACTTTCAATAAGAGCCCTGTTTTCTTATGTGCTTCTTCATTTAGTGTTCATTTGGGGTTGAGGTATTCAAACTCAGTGAAATGGAATTTTCCTTATTTTGACACCAAAAAGGATGTTGGACAATACCTGGAGGAGGGAAAGTCGTTTTTAATTGCATTGGATTTTTCCAGCAAGCCTGCATCGCTGTATTGTTCCTCCATCTGTCAGCCTATACCGCAAAGTGTCTCCTCAAAAGTAATATTATCACTTTCTGCAATGAAACACCAATTAAGTCTCTTCCCTCCTTGTAATAAAGCCATTTCCTTTTTGTGATTACCACCTCTCCAATAGTTTCCTCTGCTTTTACTTCCTCCATTCCAACATGTCATCACGCATTTATAGATGTCACATTGGCATTTTTGTCCAACACAAAGGTCTAATGAAGAGACAATATTTCACCATGCTTTTTACTGTAATATTGATACAGATGTTCGCTTTAATGGTTTGAAAAGAAAGCTTTTTTTGTTAATGACAGTATTACACACATCACACAAATTTAGGAGGAATGCCCAGAGGAAAAGGTAAATATGTGTTAAAACATACTTTTCTCCAAAGCATTAATAATTTTTAACATAACCATTTCGCAAATGCATGCTTGCTGCTTATCATCTCACTAAGAGTATGATTGGCGTGACTGAGCCAATATATGGTGTAGCTGAAGCTGGCTTTATCTCCTATTGCTTCTGTGTGAATAAATGAGGAAACTCTCCTCAGATTCTGCTGACTGCGCTGGTTAGACTTATGAGAATCAAATGAAATGCTTAAATTGCTCAGTAATGTATGGAGCCCAGGATTGGTCATAGAGAAATTAAATACTGTGTATTTATATATATATATAAATACTGTATATATATAGTTCCCTCAATGTAATAAAATTGTTCCCACGTTTTGATGAAATAATAAGTTACTGTCATGCTGATGACATGTTTGCATACCCGGTTTTCTTATTCCAGGATGATTTACATTTTGATGAGCTAGCAACTTATGTCACCTTGCAAGCTAATAATCAACATAACTTACTGATAGCCTACTTGAAGCAGGTACACTGAACTTCATTCTTCAGGGAGAAAGGCTGGTCTGTTGTGCTGCACAAATTAATAAATCGTGGCCTCAATATATATATACATATATATACATTTATTTATTTATTTATTTTGTTTCTATGGCCACTCCAATGCTCTGTATAGGAATGAAAAGGAGGTTTAGTCATTACAGTACACGCAAGCTGCATTTGCTTTGTAGAAATCTTTTGTCTGTCACTGTCAAGTTGCTGTTGAGCCTCAACTAATCCTGAGGAGCTGTAAAGTTAGAGTAAAAGACTGCAGTGAGTAGCTTCCAGGCGCGAATGTGAAGCAAGAGAGTGCACCTGCAATGCAAGTTTGTATCGATCCCTGTTGGCCTATTAGCATAACACAAAGCAATAGACTACATAAAGACAGTGGAGTAAATGGGATTAAATAGACACTCAAATGAGGAGGTGCAAAAAAGGGATTTGAGCATCACAGAAACATCACAGAAAGACTTGATACATGTAGAGCATTCTAAATGCATTACAAAAATGTATGCATTACATAACAAAGACAGGAATGTGACGGTATGAGAAATCCAATATGTGAAAACACAACTCTCTACATAACACAGGGTGTGCTGGTAATCACATTAAAATCGCTACGTGAGGCTGCTCTTACGCTATGTGCAGAAATTATGAAAGAGAATAAGAGGAGAACTTCACACCTACAAGATTAATTTCCCTTTTGAGGAAAATGACACTCATAGAGATGTTAAGATAAGGACCCTTAAAGAAAAACAGTACTATGCAGAAGAAGAAGAATGTATGCCGATGCCTCATACTGAGTACATTTACATACAGAGACTGAACACAGGCCTGTGCAAACAATGCTGTGAAGATTAGTCTCCAGCATTTGCAGCTGTAAACACTTGTGATGTAGAATTCCTCGACTCCACTTCTTCTCTTCATATTTGTGCAGATGATTTGGCTGAATGTCAAAAATGTCAACGCTCCAACTCTTCTGTTTATCCACATTGTATTCAAATCAAGACTGATCAGAGTGGAGGGAGTTTGTGTCGCTGAGTTATGAGTATCCAGCTTTGTCTTCCACTGGCCTCGCACCGGATACCATGGCTGGCATAGTGTAGATGACAGGAGAGGTGGCTAGCGGCCGGATGCTGGCATACCTCTCAGCACCCTTCTCCCGTTTCAGCCTTCTCTCCCAGACGAGAAGGACAACCATGCAGCAAGGCAATTATCAGCATTCCTCTGATTAATGCTGCACAAGGACTGAAGCACACAAACACAAAAGTGTAAAACTCATTCATTTGGGAAATGGCAATACACACAGTTCTTTTAAAAAGAATTGCACTTACACAAAATTGCTATAACCCAATAATCATCAACACGTCAAAAATAATAACATCAAAACAAGTTATTATTGCTTTCAATTTTCCATCAAAGCACAGATGAATGATTTGCCTATTTTACCTGGAATATGTCCAGAATCAGAAGGTAATGACTAACCATGTGAGCTTCCAAGAAACAGCATGATTATGTTTGGGCACATATGGCAGATGTGATCTGACTGCCAGGGCTTTTTTTCACCGTCACAGCACATAATTAAAGTGCTTCAATAATCAAATGAGAAATAAAATGTTCACTGAGTCACTATAGATAAGCAAAAACAAGATGACACACAAAAATGTATATAAACTAAATTTTAAGGAGAGTCTACAGCCAGCAGCTCTGTGTCATCCCTGATAGCATGGCTAAACATTTAAAAAAATGTCAAGTCAAGCTTAATCTTAACTATAAACTTTGTAACAAGGTTCCTAGAGTTTAACCGTTTCAGTCCCTGTTTCTGTTCTGGATCTAAAGTAACTTTTATTCTGGTTTTTACTCCAGTCAAACAATTCACAAACGTTATTGACTTCAGGGGTCAAGGGTCAACACCAAGAATGTAAATAACAACCAAACTTTGATGTGCTAATATTTCCTCGATCACACTGTAAGAACAGGTAAGAAGTTCTTTAGTTAGTTTGTAAGTTCATGTGCAAGCCTCACTAAAACAGTGAGAAGAGTCTGGTGATCCTCTGGGATTGGTTAAATGGTTAAAAGGTCAGCCACCAGCAGGTTGACATTTTGGGTTTTTAGTGAAATGTCTCAACAACTATGGGAAGGATTGCCATGACATTTTGTGCTGACATTCATCGTCGGCAGAGGATGAATCCTCATGACTTTGATGATCCCCTTATTTTCATCAGCTGATTAAACATTTCACTTATCTGGTGAAATCTCTATTTGATGGATTGGATTACATTTTTTGTCAACATGCACTGGATGAAGACTGATGATAAATCAGGGGATCACCAAAGTCAGTAAACACTGTCATCAGGTCAGTATTTAAATGTTTCCAATACTTTGGTTTATGAGCAAATACCTGCAAAACTAATGACATTCCCTAAAGGCTTCCACTGTACTTTATGTTTAGCGCTATTTAGCAAATGTTAGTGTGTAATATATATATATACAATATTATGCCTGCTTAGCATCGGCATGTTAGCATCGTCATCGTGAGAATGTTAGCATGCTGAAGTTAGCATCAAGTACAAAGCTGTGCCACACAGAGATGTAGCCTCGCTATAGACTCGTATTCTTGCTAATTTATCTTTCTGATTACAATCATATTTCCTGCATTTTCCCTAAGCTGGAGCCTGAAAGAGAGAAACCTAAAAGTATATATTTTTTTAAACATAAAGAGGTACATAAAAGTTTTACTGCGCAGGCTAAACCACAACTTTGTGTCCAGGTCAACTTGCATGCCTTCTTTGTTGTTACTTTGCAAGTTTTGGTATCAAGTGGCATCCCCTCCCCTCCCTACTATCCTGCCAGATGATTATAGCACCCAAAGCTCAGCAGCCCCCACGAACATGCGGGCAATGCCACATTGTCCACACTCCATCAATATCTCCTGCAAATTCTGCCAGGCTTTATAGAGCTTCACCCTGCTCATTGTGTCATTTGATCTGGTGGCAGTGGCTGATCTATTTGTGCAGCTCTTTTATCCCCTTCGTGAAGGGCATGTTATTTCCCTGCCAGAGAAAGCAAATGCTCTCCATTTCCTGCACATTTGCCTTTGGAAGATTTATCTGCACTTTACATGCACTTAATTTAATGTGTTTTTTTTGTTTTTATTTTGTCATCAAAGGACACTTATTTGAACTCTGCCTTTTCATACTCCTCTCGTTCGAATGTTTTCTTATTGATTACAACATTTCAGTAACTGTATTTTGGTGCACATAGCAAGTTTAAACAGGAGCATAAATACCTTCAATTTTCTTCCAGAATGACATCCACAACCAGTGGTTCAAGAGGTAACATTGAAGGCGACCATAGCAGCTTTTGTTCATTGTTTTCCAACTGCTATTGATTACCTGACCCTACCCGTAGCACTTTATTTTGCTGGTTTAGGAGGCCAGTAGAAAAATCAATGGCCTGGGATACCCATGAGAGGCCGGGGATAAGTGGAGCCTGGCCAAAGCTTGCAGGGTTCCATCAGAGTTGGAACAGTGGGATCAGCTGGGGAACCATCAGGATGGACGCAATGGAGTGGAAGATATACGGAGAGAGCGCATGAAGAATTAAAATGACAAAGAGAGTCTTTGAAAGCTATTTCAACATATAATAATTTGCCCTCCTGTATTGCAGTACAGTTCATCAAGCGCAAATTAACTAATAACTGAAGTGTTTAACCTTTTCAGGAATTTAAAGAAAACATGGTCAGGTGTAGAAACAGTCCACATGGCTGAAGCCCCAAGCGCAGTGGGTGAGGGGAGTGAACCCAGTGTCTGTCGAGGTCCTCAAAAAATCCAGCAAAGCAGAACTGTTACCTCCAGCTCCAGAATCTCCCAATTGTACAGCCAGTGGTATAGCAAAATGCAACACAAGCTGAGTTAGATCAATAGCATTGCAAGTTATATGTGCGTTCTCTTCCTTGTAAAGTGTCCTTTTCCTTTTTACTAACATCACTTTTTATTTTTTGTTCTGCAGTAAAATATCTTGACAGTTATTAGATGTATCGCCATGACATTTTGTACAGATATTCGTAGTCCCCAGAGGATGAATCCAAGTTTGAACCTTACAGCTCTACTCCAGTGTTTTAACCTCTATCTTACAGTACCAGCTGTTTGGCCTCTATCAGTAGAATACGAAACAGTTTTTCTTGGGTTGCCATTGGTGTATACTTATCACTGGGCTGATGGTGCCCTCCCCTTGTCAGAAAACTGACATTGAAACGTTTTTCAACACTTTTTCAAGTGGTAAGCTAAAAGGTGAAGACGAGGCTCTAAGGTAAACAAGTCTGTTTTTGTTATGGACATAAAAATATAATTTAGCACTTCATTATGATGCACCATGTTATTTCAAGGACTTCTAGGGTATCAATGAAAACAGACGCACATTAATATTCTAAGCATATTACCAAATAACCAAATGACAGTGTGTTCTTTCTAAGGTTATATAAGTCTTGGATGCATACGAATAATTCTTTAATCTTTTCACCAGATGGTATGTAATCAAATGCAGTATTTTAGTTGCTGGCTACATTAGACCATTTCCAACAACTATAGAGAAATGTATTTCTATTTCAATGATTAAAATGACAGGCATTTATTCCAGGCAACAGTCTTTTCAAAGTTTATGTTTCAATATGTGATGAAATCCTCACATTATTTCTTGTGTACACTTTTATTCTGTCTGAAATGAAAGCAGATGGCCTTGACTTTGGCAGACAGAGCAGTTGGGGCTATTATTGGGGCAGCAGTGGCAGATGCAGCAGGTAAGATAAACTGTGTGATACCAGTGCCGGGACTGAGTTAATGACAGCAACAGGGCTTTCCATATTACAACTCTGCTTCCTTCACTTCCCATAACTCAATATTTCATAGGCCTTTTGCATGTTATGATGCTTTCATAGTGCTTCTCCTGTTTCATGTTGTACGCATGTTTATTTCTCACATTGCAAATGTGATACATCGCACCTGTTTGAATCATACTATTTGTGCTTGAAGCTATCTGTAAAGCTTTCCGGTGTGTGTTAAGTATTAGACAATATGACATTTGAACCTGTTTGTCTTACTACTGATAATGCTTCTGTGCAACATGTATTATCCATAAACAACATCTGTACATGCTGATAAAGTACAAGGGCGGTTCCTTTACTTGTGTAAGTCTCATGTGACTTCACACATGATGTTATGAAAGCAAAGTTTCTGCAATGTCTGCACTGCTAAACCTTTTTTTTTTTTTTTTTAAACTCTTATATTTACTTCCAAGTCATCCCTAACTCACAGTATAATGATGCATACTAAAAGGAGTAATCCCAAATGTCAGTTTGTGCTCGGTCACTGCTTAACATGTATTTCTTGTTTGGATTCAGGATCCTCTTGCTCCAATACAAACCGCGTCTATTTCCCTTTCCATGCAATCTGTTATCGACAGGCTGTTTATACAGTAGGTCATGTCAAAAACAAAACTATTGAATGTTCCACAATTTTTCTCCCTCTTTCGTGCGTGTGTGTGTGTGTGTCTGTTACCCACGCATACAGCCCAGCCCATGCATTGGATCTACAATCCAGACAGGCTCAAAGAAGTTCTCTCTGATCTGGAGCCCTGTCCTGAGTTTCGGCCTCAGTCAGCAAATCCTTTTTACCGCAGGACGACGGGCGAGCAGACCTGCTATGGAGACCAGGCGTACGTCCTGCTGGAGTCACTGAACCAGTGTGGAGGTACTGAAACAGGCAGCACCTATGTGAACATGACATTCTCAATGCCTGCCAACATTTTACAAAAGTAGCGTTGTTTGATCGGTAATAAATCATCAAGATTGTGATATTGTTACTGTTGGTAAAATGAAGACTGTGTTCGTACATTAAATATGGAGCAACAGCCAGGAGATGATTGTTTTAGCTTAGCATAAAGACGGAAAGCAGTTTAAAAAGAACAAGTGAGGGTTTTGTCTGGGTTATGTGCTGGACTATCTCTCCTCGAGAGCTCTGACTTCCTGGGGTGAGTAGTGTATTACCCAAAGTCAGAATCAGAATCAGAATCACAATTCAGTTTATTGCCAAGTAAGTTTACACATACAAGGAATTTGCCTTGGTGTATAATGGTGCAAATATAAAAATATTATAAAAACTATTGAAAAACTATTAGCAAATTAAAAAAATTAATAAAAAGTGTTTACAAGAAATATAAATAAACAAAAGAGGAAATACAATAACAATATGACAAATTACTGAGAAAAAATATTGTGTGCAGTATATTTTATTATTTGAATAAAAAATGGTAGCTTAAAAGTGGTAGTATTGTGCAGAAATGTGCAAAGGTTCACAGTACGGAGAATGAGGAAGGTCCCCAAGATGTGCGTTAATGTAACACATACATAAGTGTCACGCATAGTGCAATGTTGGACTTTTTTTGGTGACACACCCTCTTTAACAGATCACTTGCCTTTAACTATTCAAACAGTATAAGAGATCAGGTCACATCAGTGTGTTTAAATGTGAACTGACATGAATGTTTGTTAAAGATACAGTGTGTCATGTGTTGCCAGATGTTAATGGAGAAGACTTGACCAAGCGCATCTACAAGTTCTTTGGTCCAGGAACAGTATACGACCTGCCTCTCAATGATCCTTACAAGAAGAAAGGAGGTACTGTACCTGTCGTGCTTTCATATAACTGCCGATACTGGGATTCCCATATGTATCACTCATCAACTTAATTGACTTAAATGGATGTGAGAGCCTCTGTTAATGTCCGATAACACCGTGCATAATGTTTTTCCTACCAGCTGATGGGGAATTCCCTCTCCATGAAAATATTCCATACAGTCAGACTTCTCTGTTCTGAGTTGATGTTCAGAGTTTTTTTTTTTTTTTACTGTCAGGATATCATATAAATACAGCGCTTCTGTAAATCACCATAAAAGAACAGGGCACTTTTGTGTACAGTAAACGGCAGACAGCTCTATGTCTTAGAATAACATAGGAAGAGCAGTGAGATAGCCATTGCTGAGCAGAAAAAAAGAAAAGAGCTCCACCTACAGAAACTTAAACTGCATCAACAGAAAGTTCAAAGAAATGTTTCTTTTCCTCTCTCGCTTGCTTTGCCCCTGAGCCATACTTCTCTGATTCTATCTTATTAATGAGAACGAAGCTGTTGAATGAAAGGGTATTCATTTTGCTTTATAAAATAGGTGTTTGTTGCATTTGTTAGGTCCCAAAGCCATCCTCCCCATAGATGGCCCGTGGAGAAACGCGAGCCTGAAAGCATTTATCCGAAATGTGGATGCTGGCAAAGAAGAAACTGGTAAAGATCCCAGATCATAACTGCATGAACACTTCCCCAGGTCTTTTTTTGGTGGTTGTAATCTCTGTATGTGTGTGTTTTATAAGGCTGTGATGTGGACTGTCAGATGGACGGTGTCACTAAGCTGGCTCCGGTGGTGGCCATGTACGCTGGCCGGCCTGAGATGTTGGAGAAAGTGGAGAAAGCCATACGGGTGACCCAGAACAACGACATGTGCGTGGCTGTGACACTGGCTGCAGCGAGGTAAGAGACAAAGAAGATGAGTAACTTTTTAGTAAAGCACATACGTCATACAATTATTTTAAAGGGAGTGAAGGGAGACTTAACCTTTGGTTTGTCCGTCCAACCTTGGAAGGTTCTTGGAGCATTTCATTCTGAATGGTCCGGATCCCAATGCTCTGGATGCAGTTCTGGCTCAGTTGAATGACCCAAAGAGACAGAACCCGCAGGAGCTGGACCGCGCTGTCATTGGTAAGGCTACATGTGTCTTTAAAGCTTCCTTCATTATGAGATTCAAAGTAATTTGACATTGTGATATCACAGAGGAAATACTCCTATTCACTTTCGTGTCGAGAGTTAGATGAGAAGAGCACTATATGAAGCTATAGCCAGGAGTTGATTAGCTTAGCTTAGCATAAAGACTGGAAACAGTAAGCCGTTGTAACACTAATCAATTTACCAGCACCTATATGTCCAAAAGTAAAAGTTTTTATTTAACTATTTTTTTCAAACTATTTTTTATTTTATAGTCATTTCAGAACCGATTAAACAAACAAGATATAACGTGTTATGCAGTGAGTTTAAGAGGACTTTACGTCTTTATTCCAAGTTAAGCTAATAAGCGTCTGGCTCGAGCTTCATAGTTTATTTAATTGCTAGATATTAGAGTCGTATCAACTTTCTCATCTAACTCAGTGCAAGAAAGAGAGTAAGCCAATTTCCCCAAATTCTGAACTAACTTTCAGCACTATTAACAGTCAGAAAAAATAGCAATAAAAGTTACAATAGTCTAATTGATCCTATTTAACTGAGTGTCATTTTTATTTAATTAAGTGTCATTTATTTTTCTGAGAAAACCTGCGGCTGGTCGCAGCCTGAACATTGCATTTTTATAATGTCTTTCTTCAGGATGGATGTGAAATCTGCTGTATTGCTTGATTGTTCAGTAAGAGTAGGATTTTCAGTATAAAGCTGAAACTCCTTTATTTTGTTCTTCTCTCAGCCTTCCTTAAAAGAGGCAGAGGGAATTCTTGTGGGAAATGTGGTCAAAACTGCAAGAAACACAAAATGCTACAGGACGGAACAAGTCTTTATAGCATTCGTCTTTCAAAATCAAAATATTATGTTACAGGAAAGATGTATAAGATGCATAATGTGTGTTATGACAATAGGCAGCCAAAAAATGGGCTACAATGTTTAAATATTAAACAATACATCTTATCTCTCTTCCTCTATCTCTGCTGAAGCGCATATCCACCAGGTGAAGGACAACCTAGCCAAGACATCCCAACAGCTCCTACCTGCTGCGTTCACAAACACATGAGGTACGTAAGCCAGTCGGCAGCAGCAGGATCCAGGTCTGTTGACTTGGCATGGCTGGCGTCCCCTCCCTGTCAGTATATCCGTTAGTAGGGTCCTCCAGCCTTTGATCTCCTGACTAATGCTCTCCCACCTCCTTCCTTTTCATCCTCCCATTCCCGCTGAGTTGAGTGTCTCAGGTTTTACGGGGCTAAAAGGTTGAGATTTTATTGATAAATCAAATTATGCACATTGAGTAACGCGGTGGCTGAACCAGCTGGAACACTTAAAAAGTCTGAATCATTTATGTTTGATAGCTGATCTGTTACTGTATTATTTACCATGTCTCTCTCAATCTGCTACTTAATCCCGGTTTGTGTGTAGTTTTGCCTGATGCGTTCCAGGGAGCGCTTCATGGAGTCCTGACGCTGAAACAGCTGGATGAAGCTGTCAGGGACACCATGCGCTGTGGGGGATGCACCGCCAGTCGAGCCTCCTTCATAGGAGCCTGTTTTGGGGCACAGGTACTGTAGGAATGTGGCTCTCAGGCATACAAAATAGTCATTAGTCACAGACTCTATTCGGAATTTTTATTGGTAGAAATGGATCAGGATATGTGTTTTTATAGATTTTTACACAAAATGATCCCCAACTATTTTGAAAGTCAATAAAGTATTGCATTTTTTTTCATTGTCTCAAACATGGAGATTTTCTGCTTTTGTCTGTTTGATATTATATGAAACTGATTATCTTTAGGTTCTGGACATTTAAAGACTTCACCTTGGAATTTGAAAAACTGGGACATTTTTCACTATTTTGTGACATTTTATAGACCGAATGATTAACTGAAAAAATAATCAGCAGATTAATTGATAACCAAAAAAATGGTTAGTAGCATTCCTAATTAAATATAAACTCTGATACATATATGCAAATCATGTGTAACAGCCAAAAAAATATGCTAAGCTAAGTGTACTATGGTTCGCCTTGTCACAAAATCACAAAAAACAATCAGAAATGACAAAATAATCAGTCAAAAGCAGGCAAAGAAATGAACCATGTTTGTTTAATGGTTAAAATATATATGTTGGCATATTGTTGTTGTCTGTAGTGAAACTCTTTTGATGAGCTTGACAGTGAGCTCAGATATTCTGAAAGCTTTGTGCTGCCTGCGATGCTTTCAGCTGTCATCTTGATGTGTTTTCAGACTGGTCTCCAGGGAATCCCAGAGTCCTGGAGGAAGAGGACACTCAGATACCCTCTGCTGCTGGAGCTAGCCGAAAATGTGCTCCAAAAAAGTCAGCAATTGTAGTTCAGCTTTGCCCTAAAATACTGTTGTTTTTATGACGTGACAAGTATTTATGGAGTTATTTTGATAGTTAAGACTTTCTCAAGTTGCAGATGTACTTTGACACGACGATCCATGACAGTCGCATTCTAAAGTCTTGTACTGAATGAAACTCGAATCCATTTGCTCTGTCAAAGCTGCATCATGTAAGAAAGTGGAAGTCTGTGCAAGATTTTTATGTTGTGTTGAAGTCATGAAATAGTTTTATCCCCAGCAGCTGCATTGTAATAAACAGTTTAAAATAAATAACTTTTATGTCACCAACATACATGTCTGTATTGCTCCATTAGTTCTTTGCTGTGAAGTGGAATCTCGGGAAACAAGTTTTGCCTTGATGAGAAAGTAATTTTGCTGAAGTTTCAGCAGGTTTTTTACAGATTGTTTTTTATTCTGGAGTGAAAGAGCAGATACACACAGATTTACTACTGGAACAACCAGAGTGCAACCGATTCCTCCCTCAAAGGAGCTGTTCTGCCTTCCTAAAAGTGCTGACTTCCATATTCATGTGTTTTAAAGCACCCGCCCCAACAATTCAGAAAGTTAGCCAAGCATAGAGCAAAGCCAAAGCCTTAATATCTTTGACATAGTGTGGTTATAAAAAATATAGTGTGTAGGCTACTGTTGGAGTCCATTCTCTGTTTTACAGCTTATACTTGTTCAAAAATGATAAATAGGCAATAGTTCAAGCTTGTTCAAACCTTTATGTAAACTGGTATTACATGTCAATAAGAAATTACTGTATGTGATAATGGAAAAAAAAAAGCCAAAACACAACATAGGAAAACATGGTTGTATTAAGAAACCTTGGAGCCGTCGTTTAGCTGAAAGGTTGTAGCTGAAAGGTTGTAGCTGACGATGCGTTGGTAGCCTACAGAGGGGAAGTCATTTGATTTCTCTCTCTGCCTGACTTCCTCCCACACAGCAGGTAGCAGGCCCTGTCTGGCATAATTACAACCAGACCTGAAGAGTGTTTTTGTTTTTCCAAAATCTGCCAAAGTCCGCTTCCTCAAGACATTTTCTAAGAAAGAGGAGAGGGTTGCAGGAGATATCATGGTGTAGAAATATTATCCTCGTTGCAATGAACTGCATGCACCAAACCTGCATCATGGTTTATAAAACAAACAGTATTCAAAAGCGGTGGATCTAAATAATCTCTCCATGTCCCCCATTATAGCCTCACTTAAAGTGCACGCCCATTTGTCCTTTACTCTCATTAGAATTGCAAAGTTTGGAGTCAAGCCACGAATGCCGCTAATACAAAAATGCATAACTTATAAGGACAAATGAGCCTCCCTCTCTCTGCCTCCTCTGCCTCTTCTTCTTAAGTAATGCATCATCAAATCAAATATTGTGATGTTCCTGTTTGTGGTGGAAGTGAGCAGCATCCAGGCAGGAGGCTTCTGGATGATATTCAGGAATATTCATTGTTCTAAGACATCTGATAGAATGGTGGTTTTTACAATTTGGATCTTGAATGCTACTTGACACTAAGAATTGCATGATAAAAGTTGAATTCAGTTCAGAAATCAATGGTAAAGGGTCGACGAGGGGTGACAGGCAAATGGTGTGAGATCCATGCATCAGGGTAGATGATAATTAGAAATGGGTTTAGTCGCTGCTGTAAGGATCTTTATTTTCTGTAGTTTGAATGTGGTTTATATGCTTAAAAACCTCAGTTGGGAGAATGCGGTGTGCTTATATTTTCGTACGAGGGATTGTACTTCACATGATTTTGAGTATGTATTTGCAGGTATCTATTCCGGACAAATAGCCAACGAAAAGCAAACACAAAGACTTTTTTCAATAAAAGAATTAAGATAGGCCTACAATACTACTTGACATGCTGTAGCAGGAGGTTTAACATGCACATGCAAGGTGCCTTTTAATTTCCTTTAAGTTTATAACTTGTAAATATGAATTAGATGATTTTGGTTTCAGTTCTTTCATCACCCCTCCTAGTCTTAATGCAAATAGGGAACTCTGGTCCACACTCCAGCATAATAGGTGGCGGTAATGCACCCAAAACGGTAGTTGCCACCCGTCATTAAACATAAAGAAAAACAAGCACAAGAAGAATGGAAGCTAGCATTTTCGCTTAAACATACACCTGAGCAGAATAGAGCGCCCGCCCTAGACCATGGATGTATAATAAAAACATCCATGGCATAGACCTCGATAAAGCACTGTCTTGTGGGTAATGTTTTCCTGTTAGACCTCCACACGCCCCTAAAACATGAAATAGTATGGTGTGTCTCGCAGATAAAAGTCGTTTCTTACAAGCCCAGAGTGAAAACACCAGCCGTTTGCTGTGCAGTCGACCTAAGTGAACAGCTACACTTATCACTAATTAAAACGTGTGTTGTGTATTGTTAGTTTACGGACATTCATTCCTTCAGCGTCAACTTTCCTATTTTCGATGTGAGCATGCGCGAGATTTCCACACAGCTGTCAGAATCGGGTGGAGATGTGAACTATCTTGTCCTCTGTAGTATCTTTGTCAGGATCAACAGCTGGGTGGAACTCCGACAAAAAGTTGCTTCAATGACATTTTCTATAGAGATGGCAGTTTGCCTGTGAGACATCAAGCTGTTGTATTAAGTGTTTATTTCCCCCGCGGTGCCATGGATTTTAATGTTAAACGGTTGGCTGCAGACGCCGGTACTTTCCTGAGCCGCGCGGTACAAGTAAGTTTGACCGTCTAGTTCGAGGAAGTTGTTGCTAACCAACGTTAGCTGCTAGCTTGATCAGTTCGGTAGCGTTAGCGCTCGTGCTAAACAGCTAACGCTACCGTGTTGCTAAGTAGGCAGTTATCATCTGAGAGAAAGGGCATTATCATTCAAAGTTACATTATAGAGTGTTTTTATACGATACCCGCGACATCTCAGTCCATAGTATAGCCAACACTTTACACCTTTTCAACATGACAATCAAAGCAGGCCTCAGAAACCATTAGATAGAGCTACCAACATTAGCTAAGCAGAGAAAGTTTGTTTTGTAAGTAAGTTCGTCCAGCTTGCTAACTGTTAGTTGGCCTCTTCCATCAAACATGACACCTAAGCCCTTATCTCTTCATACTTTGGCGCGTCACTTTCCCAGGCGAGAGGTTATAACCGGATATTTGTCTTGTATCAGTTTACAGAAGAGAAACTTGGCCAGGCTGAAAAGACCGAGTTGGATGCCCATCTGGAGAACCTTTTGATCAGAGCCGAGAACACCAAGCAATGGACAGAAAGGATTATGAAGCAGACCGAAGTCTTACTACAGCCCAACCCAAGTAAGACAATTGTTAACTCTGATGAATCTGACTGGACTGACATTGAACCCCTTTTTCAGAGCAGTGCGGGGCAGGTACCCTCTCTATGTTCCTCTGTCTATAGGAGGACAGTCACCAAACCTCATTTATTACATTACATTACAGGTCATTTAGCAGACGCTCTTATCCAGAGCGACTTACAGTAACTAACTACAGGGACAGTCCCTCTGGAGCAACTCGGGGTTAAGTGTCTTTCTCAGGGGCTCAATGGTGGCAGCCTGGTGTTGACTCACAAACTTCTGGTGTTCTATTTGAAAGCCTGACCACTAGACCACTATACTACCACCACCCCCAAAATGTATAGGTCTGTAAACTTAATAACACTCGAGGCGTATATATGTTTGCCAGTAAGAAAGGCTTAGCATCTCTGGAACGGTGTTTGACGTACATCAGTAGGTAGGGTGTCTGGAGTCTGTAAGCTCAGCTGTGCATCCTCCTCCGTTCACACCATGATGCCATATTGCTGCAGCACAACAAACGCAGACCGACCAGCAGCTGGTTAAGGCTTGTGTAACTGTCTTGGATGTTGTAAACTGGATTTTCTTCTACATTTTCCTATGTATCCAGACAACATACCATAGTCCTCATTGCAGGAACTCTGACTGTGAGTGTTCATCCACATGATGCATCAAGATTCCTTGTCATGGTTGTCATTATAAAAGCTTCTATAATACAAACGTAAGGGAGGCTGTTTGGACTCACTGCCTACGTTCGGCTCCCTGACTGTAGTCTTATGACTTTGTAATTAAGTTTTTCTTGTTGCCATCTGCAGATGTCCGGCTAGAAGAATTTGTGTATGAGAAACTGGAAAAAAAAGCCCCGACGCGAATGAACAACCATGAGCTGTTGGGCCAGTCCATGATGGAGTCAGGAAGTGAATTTGGTCCTGGCACTGCCTATGGTGAGTGCTACACTAAGCTGCCCGACATAATGGGACTTAAATAAACATTTAACCCCTGCTGAATTCTGCTAAATGTTTTTGCTGTGGCTTATAACATCTTTTATTTTTTTAGCTGATTCCTGTCGCTGGTTGACAAACACAATCCTCTACAATATTCCTCAATTCAGGGGGCATACAACGGTTGAAAGCTTCTTATCTTCTAGTTATTAAGGTGTAATTGTTTGGCAACGTTGCATAAAATTAGGGATGCACGATATGGATTTTTTCATTCAGCTGATACGAAAACTGATCCTTCTTTTCATGGCTGATAAGAACCTATCATTTCACATTTTGTATTTTTTTTAATTACATTTTTTTTTAAGTTCATAACCTGTAGTGTTCTGAGGCCAAGAAAGGCCAAGATGTAGTGAGCAAAGATGGATGATTTCATTTTCCATAGCTCTGACCTAACCACTGTTAACACAACAATGCAAAGAGCAGCTCAGGCTCAAATGTTCATGGATTTTTTTTCTAGTAAAGTAAATCAAAATACTTCACAAACATACTTTGCAATTGGTTTTGTATTATCGGCTCTATGTACTGGCTATAACTTAATTATCAGCATAATACATAATAAAATAACATTTCCACATTATAAGATCATTTATCCGTGAGATGTATATCAAGCGTCCATAAAATGGTGGTTTAGTGTTCCAGTATTCTGTCCAGTGTAGACTTTGAGTAAAAGTGGAGGACTTTGTAGAGAACATTTGAAGACTTTTGAGACTGTGGTGCCACATTGTGCAGTCTCCTGTCCAGTTATATTTACAGTGAAGATGTGTTTGTGCTGCTGACCATTACAGGAAATGCTCTGATAAAATGTGGTGAGACGGAGAAGCAGATTGGTGGGGCGGAGCGGGAGTTGATCCAAAGTGCTGCCATCAACTTCCTGACACCATTCAGGAACTTTCTCGAGGGCGACTTCAAAACCATCCTGGTGAGTTGGGCGGCTGGCTCGCCCTCGCGTTGCACTGAACTTTGAACTTTTATCTGGAAATTACTATCAGCAATATTAGTGGCTATTTTGCGTCCTCGTTAATCATAAATCATATTGAACTCGTTTAGTGTTAAAGATATTTAATTCTACATGGAATTGGAGGATTTTGAATCTTATTTTTATTGTCACACATGTACACCCCACACAGTGATATTTAGACTTTGCATTTAACCCATCCTAGTATTATGAGCAGTGGTCAGCTATCTATCTATCTATCTATATACATAGATAGATATATATATATATACACACACACACACACACACACACACACACACACACACACACACACAGCAGCGGCACCTGGACAGACTTGAACCTGCAACCCTCCAGTTCCCAAGTCACAAGGCCCTATGGACTGAGTTGATCCCGCTTTGCCGCCACACCAAAGTCTATAAATAATCACGAAAAAGCAAAATATATTTTTGTTTATTAGTTAGTTAATGCAACATTTCCTGTTGCTCACAGTTTGAGCTTTTCTCTCTGTGACCATTGTGGCTTTTATAGAACAGCAGCTACAGCATCAATAGCCTCTAGCCTTTACCAACCGCTAACTTTAATGAGGTTCGCTTGGCCTACTTAAAGATATGGACATTCAGACTCTTTGTTTTGTTACCAAAGAGTTATTTTTGAGTTTATAAAATATTGCAGGGAGGAATGTTGAAAGAAGAGGTTGGATGAGGAAACACACCTCAAATATTTAGGAGCAGAATCCTGGACGGTTCCAGTTTTCCAAACCCACAAAGCTCAGTACCAGAACAGTACAGTCAGTGTCAGGCAGGCTTTCACACAAAAAAACAACCTTTGCGTCTGATTATGCTTGATAATATTAGCTTACTTAGATGTTAAACATACTCCACAATCATTTTCATTTCTGAGTTTTCTAGAAGAAAGAAAAGCTGCCTGCATTGTTAATTTTCACCCGTGCCCATGAATTTATATAAATGCATTTTTTACCGATTGCACATTTTCTTTTTTGCAGACCTGGTTCAGGACTCTGTTTAGGAGTATCTTCCTCTGCATTTCACCCTGTGTACCATTTATCAAATGCCTTCAAACTTCCTGCACATTTAACGTGCAGTTCTGCTAAGAGGCCTAACATTATTGTCCTTTCTCCATCTGCCATAACGTGAGCGACGACCGCAAAAATGCACACCACGTAGCTCATCCGCAAGAAAATTGTGACGGTACATGGTGTCCAAACCTAAGAATTCCATTTTTTTTTCTTGAGGGATTTATTGTGTTTTTGGGATTTGTGTCCAGAAAGAAAGGAAGCTACTGCAGGTCAAACGTTTGGATTTGGATGCGGCCAAAACCAGGCTAAAGAAAGCCAGGATGACTGACGCTAGAGCTGCAGTAAGTACACACACACACACACACACACACACACACACACACACACACACACTGTATATACAGCCTGTCTAACAGATTGCATGGAAAGGGAAATAGATGCGGTTTGTATTGGAGCAAGAGGATCCTGAATCCAAACAAGAAATACATGTTAAGCAGTGACCGAGCACAAACTAACATTTGGGATTACTCCTTTTAGTATGCATCATTATACTGTGAGTTAGGGATGACTTGGAAGTCATTTGCTGGTCATTTTAATGCTGATTCATGAACAGTGTTGGTGAATCCAGCTTTCTCTATAATTATAAGCCAGTTTCCTTTCAGAGGAAGAAAAGCTGTCTGGGTGTATCCTATTGTCACTTTGTCTGAAGTCACACAAGTCATGACTGCCACACAGTTACACAACATGAAGCTGATCATTATATTTCTTGTGACATACAGTCACATGAGCAGCGATGGGAAGTTTAGACTTCCTTTTTTGGTTTTCTTACTATAATGTCTCTTTTCCTTCAAACATCTGGGTTGAATGTCATTGCCCTACCCGGGCTCCACACTTGCATACATTTTTCCGGGCACTAGTGTCCTTAAATGAAAAAAATGTAGTAAGAAATAACGTTAATGCGCCACATTAAACGTACAGTGATCATAAGATGCCGGGGCAAACTGACCTAACAAGGAAATTACTGAAGAATGTTTGAGACCTACGTACTTGGGACCTACCAGAGGACAGGGACGCTTTGTGTTTCACAAACGCAAACGGCATCCCTTTTTCAATTAAAGGGATTCTTATGCGGAAAATAAAAGATGATCGGCTTAATTTGTTAATGTTATATGAATAAAATTCCAACCGCGAGATAGCGACTTGAAATCGGCGCCATCCGATCAGCTGATGGTTGTACCAGAGAACTACAAAACCCATGCGATTGTACAGTTACACAGTGATGCTTCTTTTACCTCATGAACAATCTGGCTGAGTACCGACAACACCGGCGTGCAGAAAGCACACATGTTGGAGATCAGAAATCATAAATACAGAAGGAGTACGTGGTTTCTGCTCTCGAACACCAGCACCAGTTCTCCTATGATCCTTGTTTGACGGACGGTCCACGGACACGTGTGTAAAACTAAGGAGTGAGGGAAAATGCATGCACTACGTTGTCACGGTCCTGTCACCTTTTTGTACGTGGTGTGTGTCGTCTAGCCCTCCCACTAACACACAGAGTGTCAGGGCGTGTTGTGTTGGCTGCAGCCGTGCAGCAGCTGTAGCTCTAACTACTGTCACTGTTTTCAAAACGCAAAGCAGCAGATGTGAGCAGAGGAAGTGACCGAGGTGAGTGGAATGTTGGAGCCATCTTTGAATTGAACACACACACACACACACACAGAGCAACCCCCCGTCAACAGCTGCTGTCTGTAGGTCTCGCTATCTCTATGACAAATACTGTCGTACCTCGTGGAAAACCTTGATTCCTTTTTAGACGAGTCCTACAAGAACCAAACACTGTAGATGTTCTCTCTCTCTCTCTGTGGCTCCCATGTGAGCTGTAGAGAGTTCAGGACAGTGAGGCCATTGTCCCCGTCAGTCTCAGCGCCACACCATATGTTTATTGGACTTTTTAGCAAGTCTCAACAAGCCATTGTTCCACAGATCTCATATTGAATCGCTTGGCTCAATGTGAGGAAAGGGAAACGTTTCCCTCAGGACAAAAAGCTCATGGTTCAGTCGTTCCCCTGTCTTTCCTGATGCACCTCTGACGTCCCCGGCCTGAGCTCTCATCAAGCGACTTCATGCCATATGCACATATACAGATTCTGGCATCATTTTATCTTGTGGTTGACTGAACAGTTTTATTTATTGAAATGCATTTTGTGGACTAACTGCAGAAAGCAGCACGCTTTATAACCCAGGACACAAAAACGTTATTCAAATACAGATAATCTGGTGGCAAAACATACTGGCCTCCTTTTCAGAAGGAGGACATTGGTAAACCAATATGTTAGTCTGAGACATGTTCATTAGGGCTGCAACTAACGATTGTTTTCTCATTAGTGGTTTGGTCTATAAAATGTTGGAAAGTGGTACAAAATGTCCCTCCCAGTTTCCAGAGTCCAAGGTGATGTCTTTTAAATGTCTCGTTTTGTCAGCCCAAACCCAAAGATACTCAGTTTAATATGATATGAAACGGAAAAGCAGGAAATCTCCATATGTGAGAGGCTGAAAAAATAATTTTCTGCCATTTTTTGCATGAAAAATTCCGATAAGGATTAATCAATTATCAAAATATTTGTTGAATCGCTCTGGCGATGGATTTACAGCTGCAGCTCTAATGTTCATTCACTCTTATTTTTAAACCTTATGTAGGTCCCTTGGTTTTTGAAGCAACCTGATTACAATAACTCGCGATTAATCGGAAATGATTTTGCTCGCTTGGAACATCATCATTTCTCTAACCCAGACACGTGTGTATCGTGATGTCATTCTATACAAATCTAGTTTTATTTCTCCTTTCTCAGGCAGAGCAGGAGTTGAGGATGACCCAGAGTGAGTTTGACCGGCAGGCAGAGATCACCCGACTGCTGCTGGAAGGCGTCAGCAGCACCCACGTATGTAGCCCAGCTCGGCCCGGCACAGCCTCCGTGCTCACAGATGGTTGTTGAAAGGCCTTTCCTCTCTCAGGCTTCCACTTTAATTATCATTCAACCATTAAACAAATAACATTAAGGGACATTATTTCTAGTGCTGCCGCTTTCTGGTCGCAAAGAAACTTGCCCTGAAAGCTAAAAGTTGGATCAAGATTGATATCAAAAGGTTTGTTGTAATGTAGAAAGATGTGTATGTCTTCAATGTGTGTGTCTAATTGTAACCTTAAAACATATTTAGACTAAGAAATCCCCCTTTTTTTTTTAAGAAATGTAAAGTTTAAAACTTTGCAGTTTTCTTCTCTTCAGCTCTCTTTGTGCATTACCAGGCACACCACCTACGCTGTCTGAACGACTTTGTGGAGGCGCAGACTACATACTACGCACAGTGTTACCAGTACATGGTGGATCTCCAAAAGCAGCTGGGCAGGTAAAATACCAGTCCCCCTTTTTATTCCTCTCTCTTTTTATTTGTCTTTATATGAGCTTCTGTAAAGCCTGCGTTCTCATTATAAATATTCTCATCGGTGTAACAGTGAGGACCATTGATCCGTGTCTCAAACTGCGCCGTGTTCAGGCTGCAATAGATGGCAGTTTTTCCAGGCAGGTTACACAACATGTAGCGCCACATAGAGGACAGGTTTTCGGAGATACAAGAATCGAGTGCAGCACTCGTTTCAATATTTTCCAAACGGAACCTACATTGCTTATTTCAAAAGTAATAGTATATGGTACTGTTAATGCAGGGAGCAGTGAGTCATTGCAGTCCTTGCTCTGCTATTTTTCCTTTCCTTGTTTCCTGAAATGGGTAAATAACCTTCCTGTCTTACTTTTAGAAACCCTTCCTGTAAACAAAACTGTTTATGTCGCATGTTATTTTCATTCTTTTGTGTGACAAAGTCAAAGCAGTACAAGGTCATGTAGGGTTTCCTAAACTGTTCACCTTTTTTGTGGAATGAGGCAAATGACTAATACTTAATCAGGGATGCGGTCCCAGAGAAGTCAGAAATAGCAACTTCTTACAGGGAGAGAGAGCACAAACGTTGGGACGGGTAAATAAAGTATTGCATCAGAAGAACACTTGCTTCAGTCTGCCGTTGTTTATCGTCTCCCCTTCCTCCCACCAGTTTCCCCTCGTCATTCTCCAACAACAACCAATCGTCAGTGTCGGGCGGAGCCAGCATCTCCGTGCCCACCATCCCGGTGTCGGCCTCCCTGCCCAGTGTGTCTGCGGGCCACAGCAGCTCGACTGCATCGGGCGGCTTCAATGAGTTGCGTAGCTCCAACGGCAGCCGCAAAGCCAGAGTGCTGTACGACTACGACGCCGCCAGTAGCAGCGAGCTTTCCCTGCTGGCTGATGAGGTGAGCCTGAAATAATCATCAACTACCAACGGGGGAAATCGTACAACATTTAAGCATAAATTTTCAACAACAAAAAATTCTCTTATTTTGTAGTTTATTTCCCAATTTCTTTTAATATGATAATCGACATTTTAACTCGCAAAATTAGGAAGCCATGTGCAAACCCAAACTGCAGTGGAGCAGTTCCTGTACAGTAGCCACTCCCTTTCCTGGAAGAGCACTAAACTGTCCATTACGAGCCTGTGGGTGACTAACAATGGAGCATTACCTCATTCCTTCTAATACTCGCATTCTGGAAAATGTTCCAGTCTGCCCTTGCATTTGGAGAGCCAACCGTGTGGCCTGAGCTGCCTTTGATAATAACAGGATTTCTAAGCAAGCATTTCATAAAGGTGGTGGCTGTTTTGGAAAAACACAGTCTGACCTTGACAAATGAATATATCACATTGAAATGGATAACTAACGGAGGTTACAATTTTTAAATACAAATACAAAGGAGACTTGATAACTTAATATAATAAACACTGTATCCCTATCTGTACAGGTGATCACAGTCGGCAGCGTCCCGGGCATGGATTCAGACTGGCTGATGGGCGAACGTGGCAACCAGAAGGGCAAAGTGCCGATCACTTACCTGGAGCTGCTTAACTGAGACCACCGCGCCCCCCCGCCCTCTGTAACCAGCTGTGATCTCATATTTATATTGTGTTGCAGGGCCAGGCCTCACTTTCTCTTCCATTCAGTCATTTTAGGATGAGTTATATTTCTATGACAAGGAGTCTCATTTTAGCCAACTCAACTGGAATGAATACATTTGAGTGAACGGAAAGGAAAGGGACCCCCGGTCCCTGATGTGTGTTTGTATGCAACTGCAGTACATCTCTAAAAGCCTGCTTCCATGTCTACGTGTTTGATGCCATGCAATCTGCAATATGTGCCAGAACATCTCCCAAACTGTAACTTAAAAAAAAAAAAAAAAAAAAAATTGCTTTTGTTTACTACACACACAGTTGAAACTTTTTTTCTTTTTCTTTTTTAAATACAAAAATGCACTTCAGTTTGAAGTGGAGAGTTATTCTGATTATTAAATCTTTTTTTATAATTGATAATGTTATGGTGCATTAGCTGTTATGGTTATCCAAAATATGAATAATTATTATTTTTTTTAAACATTATTGTAACTATTGTGCGTCAGCTTTATTCACCTGGAGCCGTACTGGACAGCGAGTTTAACACATTGTTTCAGTACTTGCTTGATGAGTTGTAACCTGCTGATTACCAAGAAGCTACTAAACTCACTTGCCAAATATTAATAAGTGCCTATCATGGTGAATCGGCTTTTCTTAAACCATTTGCCTTTTTGCAGCTACACCAGCAGTATTGAGACTTTCAATTCAGTCTCCTCTTAGTATCGAACCCTAAAACTTCTAAGTTATTGACAGATGGAACCAGAATTTCCACATTTCTGTTCAGTTCAGGTAATTAGCCAAAAGACTCTTGTCTCTGATTTACATTATTAGTTTGTATATTGTTAATTAATACACAAATTGTTTATTGTTTCTGAAGAAAACGCCTTAAAGTAAAAACATTGACTTTTTTCTTTTACATTAGTTTCCCCTCAAGCTGCATTTCAACTCCACATTGAAAAAAAAAAAAAAAATCAAAGTCTTGTTACATTCTGGGAGATAAAAGTATATTATTACATGGCTGCTTTTTGTTTTTGTGTGTAACGGATAAGATGGCATACAATTGTAAAATAAATATACAATGTGATGCGTTCAAATAAGAAAGTATTAATGGTTTGTTTCGAGATTTCATTGCATTTTTGTGAATTGACATTTTCAGTAGTTGCCGTTTACTGCCGACTTCACTTTGTTTTTCTTGATTCCTGGTGGAACCACTAGAGGGCAGAACAGGCAACATGATCACTCTGTCGCTGTGCAGTGAAGTGTAACTGTTGGTACATACGACTGTTTTTGACGATGTCATTTTGCAGAATCTTGTGAAATTCAGCTAGAGACGTGTAACTACTTTTAGAAAAGATAGTCATTTCTGTAATGAACAAACAACTTTGAAAGCTAACATTTTTAGACCCAGTAGTAGTAGTGAAAGTGCTAAATGGGGAGAAAAAAAAAAAGAATCACTAGCAATTTCAAAAGCAATTTTCTCCTAATTAGTTCTCAGTAAAGCACGTGCATGTCAAACCTTCATAAATGTAAATCTACAAAAAATATTGTTTAAAATGTGCACTTTTTTTATTTTTAACACAGATAAAGGGTTTTCTAGTGCTGTGACACAGATCCTGTGAAAGAGTTGAGATGAAAAACACGAGCGCATGTCCACCATGATTTCAGTTAGCGCGTTGTTTTGATATGGAATGGAAGATTATTATTATTATGTGGATTTGTCCTGCTTGTGGACAAATCATTTTTCCTATTTTCACCGAAGAGCAACTTTATTTTAGAGTCATTCCTGAAATATATTCTTCAAAGAGTAGTGTGCTTCTACCCTGGTGTTATTTTGGGCTCTCTCCTGATCCATTCCCAGTGGCTTCCACAACTCCCAGTGGAGCTTGATGCTGCAGTGCCAGCAGCTGTGGACCAGAAACATACTAATCCCCAGAAAATAACTCAACGCTGACCCAGTTTGTCATAATTTCTTCCTTTTTGAAGAAGATTTAAAGGGTGCAGTAATATTGGCCTCCCTTATGAGAGCTCCGCTCTGGCCACAGCTTCACAAATACACATTTCACAACTTATATGAAGCGCTTCCTGGCTAAACAATAAGTCCAGTGCAAAGCACCTCGTCCTCGCCTGTCATAAGAGCAGGAAGGGTAAAGAGGAAGTGGAGTTTTGCAAACTGCATGTCAACTTCCTAAGATATATCTGTACATCATCTTGCATTTTATTTTTCCAGGCCATTAATGTCAGAGGCCCTAACCACTAACCTTTGACCTTAATGTCTTACCATTTATCAAAAAAACATTTTTTACAAGAGCGATATTAAAAGTTAAAAGGAGAAAAAAAAAGTGTATTAGACCAAAGATTTTTGATACAAATGGACTCAAAAACAAAAGCATCACCGCAGAGCTGACTGAAAAGAAGAAGCCTGACACATCTTTATCTCTCTAAAAATCACCCCACCCAATTATGGTAAGTAAGCCTTAACCAGTTCACCGATCAGATGAGTGATCCTGAGAAAAATCATTTCCTCTTTCACAAGTCCTTATTTTCTTTCATAATGTTGCACAGAAAATACTTGGTGACAGCTGCCAATTTTATGCCAACCCTAAAGTTCACTTGAAATAGGCTACAGGAAAAGCAGTGTGCGATGTATCTTCAGCCCTCTTGAACAAGGCTTTCATGTCACTACTACAGAGGATGCTGATAATAAAAAAATAAAAAAACACTCCTGTGTAAACACCTTCACATCAGGCAGTTCCACATTTGTTATGACCGCTACCAAGAAGTGTCCTCAAAGTAAGTTTGAGGACAAAATGAGTTTGTTGTTTCGTGTTTTGCACTTTATTGTGTGTTTTGTTATGCCTGCCCCCCCCCCAGAAGAATTGTCTTGCATGAAACTGGTCCGTGGTGAGAAAAGGTTGGGGACCGCTGCTCTTTATATCATCTATCCAGAAACACACTTCATCCTTTCTCCAGATTACACTCAACCAGGCAAACCAACTCGCTGAAGATGTTCCACCGAATTTGAATTAGAATAGACTTTTATAATCAACTCCAGAATAAGTTGTCTTGGCACCCTTTCTGCGCTATCAGGAACACATCTATAGTCACGTTCACGCACATGACCATGACCACTTCTGGTGTAAGGTATCCGGATATGCTTTATCGAGATTGCACATAGGTCTAGCACAGATGTACCACAGTACACACACGCTTTCAGAATGCAGCTCAACTCAAAAGAATCATTTAACGACTTTAGGTCAAATTTCACTTCTCCATGCACAGTTGCATTTATCTGTGAGAAATTGTGACCACTACGAGAAAGAAGAAGAAAAAAAAACGTTGTCTTCCTTGGCCACTTTGCTTGTAAAGAGCGTTGTGGTGTATATTTGGTAACTCGATTCAAGTACGGACCCCATAACCACAGCTGGGCTGTTTTGCAAAGACAAATCGGCTGCATCGATGCGTGTCTGGCGAGTTTGCTGTGCTATGTGCACACTGCAAACGTGACTTGGCGGTGATATAATTTGTATAGTATATATGTGGTCGCTTGTTTCCCTAACCACCACTCAATATGGCTTGTGCAATCACATCTAATGAATGTATACGCCATGCTAAGTTAGCTACAAAGTTATCAAAGTTTGGCTGTCGTGTGTTTTATATAGTTGTCTTCTAACTTCTGACCTAATATAGCTGAGTAATCAAATTAAATTCCTCTTATCCAACAATCTGTGACCAGTGGCAAAGTACCTTCCGCAAATGATGATTTCTTGACGGCAAGTCTTTCCCAATGTGATCAGACTCTTAAAGAGACAGTTCACTCCAAAATCAAAAATACATATTTTTCCCTCTTACCTGTAGTGTTATTTATCAACCTGGATGGTTTTGGTGTGAGTTACCGAGTGTTGGAGATATCAGCCGTAGCGATGTCTGCCTTCTTTCAAATATAATGGTAGCTAGATGGCACTCGGCTTGTGGTGCTTAGAGCGCTAAAAAAAAAATACATTTTGAAAAACTCTGCAGCAATGTCTCTTTTCAGAAATCATGACCCGGTAACTCAAGATAATCCACAGACCTTGTTGTGAGCAGTTTATGTAAGGACTATTTAATTTCCACCAACCTCATCACCTCGCAGAAGGAAGCGTTTATCCACTGCAACGAGAGACTTGTGCTCGTAATATATATACCTGAGTTGCATTTCTTTCTCTTTTTTTAAAACTCTTCTTAACCTATGTGAATGCGTAGAACAAATCCCCCTTACAGAACACCAAAAACATGGTTTGACTTTGACTGACTGTCGACTTTAAGTTACGTAAAAATTATGGTATTTTTAGGCTTTCACACATATTCACACCGGTTTCTCTTTTTATGTTCCAACCACCATGACCCTGAGCATCACCACAGTGGTATTCTGGTTACTTTCTGGTTAGGCCTCCGGCACTCTGCACAGCTGCACAAAGATCTACCAACCCTCACACTCCTAAACAACAACACACATACACACAAAGGTAGAGAAGTTATGCTGTCCCTTGTTTGTAAGGTTTTTAATATTATCTGTACACATTTGCCTAAACTTGGTCTGACACTGCATTGCAGAAATGCCAAATGCACAGCAGAATAGATGATCAACTATCAATATACTGTATGGGTCAAAACCAACTCCTCATGAGTACTGACACACTGGAATTTCGTGTTTCTATGTTGCTTCTGTGTCTGTGGGAAGGAAACATTAAACCTTAAACCTTAAACCCCTCACCCCTCCTTTCTGAGATACTGAACTGGGCAGTTCCTGCGCATCTTAGCAAAACAGGAAATTTCATGTTTCCTCTGCTGCTTATAGCAACAGTTTGCATCACACTACTTCTGCATTATGTACACACGCACACACAGAGACACACACACACACACACACACACACACAGACACACATGCAGAGTCCCACAACAACACGGCCACATTTTTTACATCAAGGTATCAGGCTTAGGATCTGGTTTGGAACCACACTTCAACAGCACAGTGAAAAAGGTGAATACCTGGTTGCTTAAATACATATCATAGAATTGTTCTTACATTATTGTAGACAGTTTTGTAATGAATTGAATTTATTTCCAACATATATTTAGTCACATTTATCAATAATATACTGTACAAAATATGGTGGGTTTTTTTCGGGTTTATAAAGTATCAGTAAGATGTAGGCTTCAAGCAGTTCTTTTTGATTGATTTTTGTAGCATTTTGGGCTTGAAGGTGAGAAGAACAATAATCGAAATGCCGACAAAAGAAAGACAGATGGGTACAAAAAGCAGAATGTACCAGACTATAGATTCCCCACCTGTCTTCAAACACAAAAATGCCTGGAAGTGCTCCACTCTGTGTGTCATTCGGAAGAGATCCTTACATTCAATGTGTGATTGTCCGACCATATTGATTGTCTTTGTTGTTTCAAATGTCCCGAACCATTCAGTTTGGCAGCAGTTGAACGGATTTCCTGTGAGGAAAACAGCGTGCAGTTTCTGGGCTAATGCATTAGCCTGATCAGAGGGAATAGTGGACAGTTTGTTGTCCCTCAAATCCAGCACTTTAATGTTGAGATTTAGAAGGGAAGGGGGAAGATGGCAAAGAGAGTTCTGTGAAATGTTTAAAGACTTCAGACTTTGGAAACGGGAGAAGTCGAAGTCTTGTATGTGTGTGTTTCCCAAACCTAGATGCTGTAACGTTCTGCTGAGACTTTGCACTGATTCTTTAACACTGAGTCCAGGGTTGTCGGACAGTTCCAAGTGCGTTAGAGACAACCCAGCGAATGCAGATGATGGAAGTATTTTAAGGTTGCATCCCTTAAGGTAAAGCTGCCTTAAGGATGCAACGTTTTTCCAATCCGCGCAAGCTGTACTTGTGTGTGTACTGATCTCAGCTTCCTCAGGAAGGCAAATGTCAATGTTATAACTGAGATCCACTGACCTGAGTCTTGGCAATGAGGAAAATAATCCCGAGGGTAACAACTCGAGGTCGTTCAGGCTAAGGTTAAGGTATGTCAGATTGCCAAGAGCGGTCAGCGTAACTCCATCTGCTGTAATCTGGTTTAGCCTGTTGTTGCTAACGTCCAACTCGTACAAGCTTCCAGAGAACTGCTCTGATGTTAGATTTAAGGTTTCCAGACAGTTTGAGCACATTCGAAGTCTCGACAGGGCAGGCATTTTCTGGATGAATCCTTGAGGAAAGTACTCCACCTGGTTTCCTCTTAGATCCAAAATCTCTAGAGAAGAGATGTCACCGTGAAGGCTCTCATCCCACAGCTTAGCTGTCACGTTGCCCGTGTACTTCTTCATATTGTAGAACTCAACCGTTGAAGTCGAGTTTGAGAAGGTGCCGTTGTCTGCCAAGTGTTCATAAAAGCTGATGCTGTTGTGGGACAGATAAAGATTCCGCAAGTGGCTGTGGTTAGGCAAGAAAGGAAAGAAGAGAAGTTTGTTATGTGATAGATCAAGTGTCTCTAAATGGAAAGTGTCATTAAGGTCTTGTCTGGAGATGAACCACTCAAGGAAGTTGTGGCTGGCATTGAGGACCACCAGCTGGGTCATGTGGAAGTCTGTCAGGCAAAGCAGATAGTTGAAGGCCAAGTTGAGCCGCTGGAGTTTGGGATTGCTGTCAAAAGCGCCATCAATCTCGAACATGATGTTTCTCTGCAGGTCGAGTTCTTTGAGTTGGTGAAGATCACCGAACGAAGTCTCATCCAGTCTCTCCAAGAGGTTTCCGGAAAGATTGAGGTACTCCAGGGATGTCAGATTTTGGAGAAGAGTGGCCATCATTTCATCATTAAGCTCATTCTCAGAGAGATCCAGGGCTCTGAGCCTGGGTAGAGTCTTTAATGCATGGCTGGTTTCTTGGTAGCCGATATGAAGATTGTTTTTTGCTAAATTGAGGCTTTCTAACAATTTTGAATCTTGAAAAGTGTTTGATTCTATTTTTTCTAAAGTACTACAAGCTAAACTCAGGGTGTTTAGTGAGGGATAACCGAGGAGAGAATCATCTTGTAGTGTTTGAATGTGATTGTCGTTGAGCTGAAGCTCCTCTAGGTTGTCTGGGAGTCCTGCAGGCACAAAGGAGAGCTTGCCATTGTTGCAGACAGCCGTTCTTTGGATCTGCAGAGAAAATGAGATCATATACCTTTAAGATTGTGTGTTATTTGTATGTCTCTTTGTGTGAGAGAAATGTTAGCTTTTTAGAAATCCCACAGAAAGTGGATTTTGTGGGTTTATATCAGCCAGATTTATATGGGAAGGATTGTTTAATTTAATATCTAACATCAGAATTTTAACATGGGCTTTATTTTTATATTGTTTTTGCCACACTAGCAGCTTGGCAGAGGGATGGCAACGTCAGTGCTCTACAACTTTGACCCAGAATGAAAAGTCTCAACCACTGTTGGATGGATTGCAGTGAAGTTTGCCACACATTCAAGGTATCTAGAGGATGAATTCAACTTACTGTGGTGAACCTTTGACTTTGGTTGATCTTAATTTGTTTGCTCTAATGAGGTAATTTCAACTTGTACAATACTTTGGTTCATGAGCAAATATCTGAAAAACGAATGACATTCCAGTGCTGATTATCAAATATTAGCATGCTAACAGGCCAAAGTAAGATGGTGAACATGGTAAATATCACCTGCTAAACACATTGTTACTGTGAGCATTGTAGCATGGTGATAACAGCATTTAGCTCAAAGCCACTCACCTAAATACAGTTTCACTGAGCAGTTAGCTCTCATGGCTGTAGACTTTTAGTTGTTGCCCTCGTGATGATTGACTGTGTATACATTTCTATCACTTGCTTGACATAGAATAAGTTTTCCATAAGCACTGCTCTTTAATAAACATACACAAACAAAGTAGTTGTACCTATTATTAACAATTTATCAAAAACAAATGCAGTTTTAACAAACCAGTGGATATATTTTTGTGTGCTGGCTGCCATTTTTTCAGCTGCACTTACAGCATATCAGAAAAGTAAAGAATTTACTTGTATTACTTTATCACCAAGGTGTTTTAAATCAATTACATTTTAAAATGCTAAATCAACAATATTGTTTCTCACCCTTTTCTTCATTGATTGCGTATCACTTTCCACTACAGCATACTTTATAAAGGAGTGGTAAGTTGTAACAACTGTCTTTATTAGTGTTTAGTAAATGACAGCTTAAAAAGCTTAATATGTCAGTAATAAATCATTAATAAGAAATATTTGGGGGTTGTCAGGTTGTGAACATTTTATCTTGTCTTTGTCTTTTTAGCTAAGTGATTTATCGGGAAGACTGTCAACCACTTACAACCATTTACCTTCGGGAAAACAGCTGCAAAGCATCCAGACCAGACCCCAGTTATTAAGAAATGATTAACTTCAACAAATACAGACTTTATGGTTTTTTAGAAAGTGAGAAATTGATAAAGTGTACTTCCGTTACAATAGGCCGAGAAATTCACTGTTGTAAATGTGAAGTTGTTACAACCTCTAAAGTATATGCAGGATGGCTTATGAGAAAGTGGATCGTTTCAGTGTGAAAACTACTAATAATTCTAACATTTAATACAGTGGACTACCACCTCAAGCTCACAAAATATCCCCACAAAACATCCTGCAGGATGTTCAAATGAACATTTTTAGTCTCCGATGTTTACAGAACATCTGACACTCACTGAATGTAGCATCAGAGTATATGAGTGGAAACAAAAAAGTATATCTCTTATCAAAGTTGTACATCGGCGTTTGTCAAGCATTAAGCACCTTCTTCCTAAAACTAGATTAACACTCTTAAGTGCAATGTTTTATTTATAAACATTTTTTTTTTTAAAAAACATAAATAATTTTGCCTTTTGGATCAGATTTACTGTATACGTCTACCTATGTTCATGAGACCTCAGTTCATTTTGAGACGTGATTTTATGAAGTAGATCTGGGTGAAAGAGTGACATCTTACCAGCTGGCATTGGCTGTGTTGTGGATGACTTGAGACTGGCGTCAGGATTCTCCACATGGGTAACAAGCAAAGCAGGATGGGAGTGAGCCTGTGGACTGGCATTTTAACATCCTCACTGTAGACAAGGTGATAGAAACAGGAACGGTGCTCCGTTAGTCTTGCTCTTCCTCGGTTTAAAACCCCATTTATTAGGATTTGCGCGTGTTGATGAGCATGCTATCATGACATGTTTGAAATGTGTGCTCTATGCATGAATAATTGGGGGATTCAATGTATACACTATAAATGGATTATCAAACTGGGAGAGCGAGACAGCGGCTTGACATTAAAGTGTTGAAGCAGTGGGGAGATCAGATACAATTCTGACAGGCTCGGTTTAATCACCTACTCATGCCAAAAACTTTTATACTGTGAGTGAAGATTTTCGCTCAACTTTTCAATGTAGGTTTTTATTATTTTGTCATATCTTATTCCTTTCTGTAGCCTTGTTTTGTATCCTTAAATGTTAGTTATAAATATGGCTTGAGAGACACGTACAAACAGTGTGTCCAGTTCATGTCTTTCACTGCGTACGAATGTAAATAATATGAATGTCCTCTACAGCAGGGCCACGGACCAGTACCGGGCCGTGGAGCATTTGGTACCGGGCCGCACAGAAAGAATAAAACATTTTTTTGTTTTGGTGATGGTAATATATATTGTAAACATTTTTATGTATTATGTTATTTATATTACAATGTAATAATAATATAAATAAAGTGCATAATATAAAATGGAATAATCACATCTCATCGCATGTCCGTGGTGAGAAAAGGTTGGGGACCGCTGCTCTATAGTATATTTTTTTTTCTTGAAAACAGCAGTATTTTGGTGAAATTTCCCTAAATATAATTCAATCCCCTGCACGTCACGTACGGAATATATTGCCTTTTGTTCCTTTTTGGCTTGCACATATTTTAATCTTTGTATTTTAGTGGCCTTTGGAGGAAGTATGTTGTTTTGGGGGTGTTACTAATACCCTTCAACGTTTAGTTTTTACTTTCATATGAAAACTTTTTTTGTTTTCTACAATAACATTTTACTACCGTTCTGATCAATTTGCCATTGCTGTTTTTTTAAACTGTTCAAATAAATAGGTAATCTTTACCGACCTTCATGGCTGATGGTAGTTAAATACATTGTCGTGTACAACACTGGCCATAACTACTAAACTATATAATGTGTCCAGAAGAAAAGACATTGCAGAATACTGCTTTCTCTTTTGTGTGTGTTACTGGCCGTGATAAAGACCGTTCATGAGAAAACTAATACTGATATTGCACAAAATTACAGTGTATGATCCCATTCATCCGAATAATTACAAAATATGTAATACGTATATAAACTGAAACAAAAAATCTGCATGAATAAATATGGATAACTTTGGGCCATTTGTTTTACTAGTGAGCAATCCATAACTCAAGGGACATTGCTCAACTGTAATACAATCAATTTGCTAACATTACTAATAACTTATGCAATATTAATAAACATTTTAACAACTCGTTATAACATCCTATGCAGAATTATCAATATTTCTAATATGCACAAAAGCAGGTGATCAACACAATATCTTGCTCTAATACACCAAAGACAAAAGATGTTTAAATTCAACATTCTAATTGAAGACAAAGCATGTAGTTTGCTCCTTTTAGCAGTCGTAGCATCAGCGCATACTGCAGTACTAGATTAGTGCACGGTGCATTTACTTACGCTGGTGGTTAGGTGTGGATTTCCCAAGCCACTAACGGTTGATCCCCTGACCATATCGCTGCTTGACTTGCTTGTTGCAGAGTGTGTTCTCGTGTGTGTGAGATTCAGCTGCCTTCCTCTGTTCTGACTGAAGCACCAATGCCTCTTTTTTTACTATTCACGGAAGCAGGCAAGCAACGGAAACCAAAGTCACATGGACAAGCTGAAATCAGAAAGAGGTTCTCAAGCTCGGGGCCACAGGAAGGCGAGTGCAGGCTCAACAGCTCTCAATCAGCAGAGCACAAGTTTTTGGTTCTTTTTCCCCCATGACACAAACACCAAGACAATAATGATGTTGTGCAGGCAACTATAAAGTTGGTAGCTTGGTAGCGCAAGTGCAACCGCAAAAACCTAAGAAGTATACACCCTTCACACCCTCGGCTTGCTCTGATCAGCCAAGCTCCTAGAGAGGAAACCACTTAATGCACACACCCTTCCTGCCTGGTATTCGGCCTGTCACTGCCACAGCCATTACAAAACACACAGATACACTCAAGTCTGTGAATATAAGGTGGTGTATTGGAGGGTCACAATCCAGATACCACATGACATAAATCAGGGAAGAAGATGATCGATGGAAAACATACTTGTCAGCACTAACCATATCACTGCAACACACTCTGAATAAGTGATAGAGAAGTCCTTTAATGCTTTACTTTCAATACTTATATGTTTGCATCATGGCTACTTTAAGTAACCAAGTACCTTCCCTGCACCAGCTCTCTTGCGTCTAATGTTGCTTTGTTAACTCCTCTTTTTAACTTGTTTCTCCTAAGTAGTAACCTATGGATGAGAGAATAGGGAACAGCACCAATGGTTGATTTGTTAGTGATTCCTTCCTGTTTTTTTGCAGGACATCTCCAGCTCTCACTTCTGGCTCTGCTGTAAATTTGGGTGGCAATGCAGTTTTCTAATCCATGACTCCATGTTGAGGTCAATTGACTCAGTTGTGTGATGCTCTTAAAGGTCCAGTGTGTGGGATTCAATTTCCATCAAATCTCTTGAGGTCTGTTCTCTTCGAAGTGAGGTTATTGTTATTGAATTGTTAAAAGAACAACACATTTCCTTATTACAGGAGATAAGTCCCAACATGATGGAAATGAATGTATTAACTTAAATAGTTGTTGCAAGTGAAATGAGTCAGCTCTTTTTCCGTGGAAGGTGATGAATGTTCTGTTCCAGGCCAACAGGAAAGAACATCAGATAAAAGACGTTAGATGGTAAGAGACGGACACAGGAGTCTTCTACCTTCATGGCGAATGGTAAGTAGCCAGACGATGGGTAACATTCAAACAAATTGAATTCCTCTGATTGACAGGTGGTGGTAACGCGCTAAGAAACGTTGCAATGCACCAGCAAATGCAGGGAAGAAGATGACTGCTTGTAAGCGAACATCAATGCAGGTTTCAAATGTCAAACTAATGAACTGTTTATGTTCTATGAGAAGAAGAAAGCATTCAACATGTTTGTTAGACCTCGACGGTACACCATGAGTATAGGTGAGAAACACTAAATGTAAACCGAAACATTGTTAATGAGACAACTCCACAGGGCACTTTTCATTATATACCACCCTGCATAAATGATGGAAATGTAAACTTATTTAGCAGTTGAATATCTGTTAATCCCCACCTTACTTCCTCTGGTTGGTTTCCAATTTGTTAATAACAAACATACCTTAACAGTGGAGATGAAATGCTTTGTATTTCAGCTGAATGACTGACCCTTCCTCCAGTGTTACATCAGCGAGCTCATATTTGTGACGTTGGTTAAATAAATCAACATGTTCATCTGTAGCTCAGTGCGCCCTCGTGTCACTGGTGTTATTCTTGTACTTTGAGCAGACAGATTGAACGCAGTTCTCACTCTGGACATGTGGTGAAAGCGTGCGGGCACATGTGTGAATTCAGCGCCCTATTATGTGTCTGTTTCAGGACATGTAAGGTGCAGTATGAACATTTGCATTCTGTTTTTATTGGCTGAGGAGGTGACAGTGGCCGTTGTGGTGTAAAGTCCCATGGGTGAGGGGGGATGTGGGCAACTCACACCGTACAGTCAAAAAAACACCTAACATGACAATAAATACTAAAATATTGAGTAATCTCTGAGGAACGTCTCAGGTTTACATATTCCTGATTATAGTCAAATTTGCTTTTTCACTTGTTTTCTCAACAGTAGTCTCTAGTCTACAGTAGATGTAAGTCCTCTCTTCCTCCTAATATCTTTCTAACGCACACCATTTGCTTTGTAATATCGTAAGCTGCTGTTTAACCATAAAATGTGCTCCACTGCTGAAGGTTAATGAAAACTGATACAATTTGCAACAAAAAAAACCCTGCTTGATTTATAATGAAAAGTAAGGTGAAGACCATCTATCTTCTTGACATTTTATCGTGCCCATGACAAGGATTTGCTGTGGCGTAAGGCTATTTGCATTGCATTGCACAAGAGAATTACTGCCCTCTTGTGAAAACAAGATACATTGCATTTTGAAACTAGGATTGCAGGTGTAAATCCATCTTATTTCAGGGGATAGTATTAAACATATGAAATTACAGATGAAAAAATACAATAACCACTATTAAACTGTCATCTGGTATGTAGAGCTGCTGCAGTTTGTCTGAACATTGAACGACAGAAGCGGCATTTTAGATTAGTTTATACCCAGCCATGGTTTTTTAATTAGCTGTTGTGCTAACCTCCACATTTACATTGTTAGATACATAGGTATGCTAATAGACAGGTACCGCAGTTAGAAATACAATCAGGAGGAAATCAGACAGAGTGACTGACTGACTGACTGACTGAGTTAAAACGATCAAGGATGGAGAGATTGACATTTATAGACAGACAGTCAAACAGACGTTCATGGTCAGAACACAGACTGGCAGGAAATGAGAGATACTGTTCTGTATTAGGAGACTCAAATTAAAAGAGAAAGGGACAAAAAGGCAGACATACCAAGGCAGCCAAGCTCTTAGCATTGGCAGCACATACTGTATTCAATCAATGATTTATTATAGTGGTAATCCTCTGAGATCACACCATAGCAGAACAGTGTGTCCAGTGCTGTGATGTTGTTTTCTTTTATTTCCTGTTGATGAGGGTTGAGCTTCTGTAGGTGGTGCACTTAATTGTTGCCTGTTAATCCACATTTATGAGTCATGGTGATGTTCTGTATATTTCAAAACAAACTGCTGTTGCATGAAATGTAAAATGCATCTCTTCCTGTGGACTGGAGGATTTTTCCCTAAGTAAAAAAAGTATAATTATCTGAATATACTGTACATTGAGGCACTGTGAAACATTACTTAAGTTAACTGAGTTGAATGTGTTGTTTAAAACCTCAATGTTTGTGAAGCTAAACGTGTTTTAGGCGACTGCCAATGGTGTTGATTGAGGTTATTTTTAGGTCATACTTTCTCATGGAAATATTCTGACTTAAACTTTCAGTTAGTGTTGCTGAGGAAGTTGTTCTGCCCGTGCAGTTTTCCTGTTTTTGGCATATATTGTTAAAACTTTGGCAGCCTTTTCCTGAAATTATACACAGATTTGTAGTGTGTATGCAGTGGTGCATGGCTCATTGGTTATACTTTTATAGTGGCCTGTCTAGCAAAGGATACAGTAAATGCCCTGTGTCATAAACAGTTACATGTAAGACTACTCTTGCATATTAGGTTCACCCAAAAAATGGGCCAGTAGTAATTGCACATTGTCAAGTTTAGTGCGTTGTTCAGTGAGTAAGGATCATTATGAAATTAACATTAACCACAGAAGAGGTGCATAATTTGCAATCAATACTGGCCCTTAGACTATAGGGTGAGACAACTACATAATTATGCATTTAGATTGAACTACTCCTTATTCCTTAGTCCATCCACAAATGAAAATTGGACAACTTTAGAAGTGTTAACATTTAAAAGCTGGTAAACATGGATGACATATGAAAAATATGTAGGTAGCCTATCCTCCGTATACCTGCGTATAGCCTACCCTGCACTACATGTGTGTATGATACTCCAACGGCAGTTAAGGCAACAATCAGGCCTCTTGTATTGCCTTGAAAATGCGCTGACTGAAATGATTGTCAGCCTTCTATCAAAAATATTACATATGGCTAATTGGTATTAATGTGGCTAAAAATGTGTATTTACAGTAGACTTAAAACAAATGTGTGGATAAATAGGCCTGTACATTGTCAATAAATATGCACTAACATTTCCTGGTATGAATGGAGCCAAAAGGGAACTTAAAACATTAGAACACTTAGATACTATTGACAGGAAGGTTAACCTCTTGATTCAGATTGTTGTTACTGTAAAGCTAAACTTAATATTTAGCCTTTTAACTTCCTGTTCTCTAAAAAATAAATACCATCAGCCTCAAGATTGTTTTATTTTGCCCTTAATAGCTGATGTTTCAAGCCATAACTGCAGTATGTTTCCATTTTAAAACTTCTATTGATCCAGGGAAAGGTGACTTCTGAGCACACATTATTTTTCTCCGCTGATCCAAGCATAGTGAGTACATGAAGTTCAACACTTACAGTAAGAGCTGACTTGATATGCTTGCCATGCATAGTCACTCTGTGTGGTGTATGAACTGTTATTGTACAATTCTTTTATACCACTTTAGCAATAACGGTCCGCATGATGCATGGTTAAAATGATATTGGATAATGTGTCTTTTGAGTTCATTACTTCACACACAGACCAATAAATAGAATGGCTACTGCAGTTACCGTACATGCATATCATATTGTTGTCCTGTGAAAACCATGTACTGGATCTCCTAAACTTCATATTTCACGGGCTACGAAAAACAGCCATGTTTTCACCTTACAGTTAATACTTATGTTTATGTAATGAATTCAAAATCATAAATTTCTAATTAAAATGTTATAGTTTTGACAGCAACAATATGCAGCATTTAGACTTTTTAAGCATCTATATAATCCAGGGCTTTATTTAAACATACAACTAATCCTGCAGCCTTGTATTTATAGCCTCCAAAAATAAAAAAAGAATGTGGCTGATTAATATAACATGGGCTTGAAACATGTAGTGTAATTGGACAGCCATGCATAAGCAGACATCAAAACATCTTTATTCTAAGAGTGGCACCAATGTGGACTTTATTCTTTAGGCCTTATTACCATACAGTATCTATAGTACCATGGATAAAACCAAGAAATAAATAGTGTGTAATACTACGGTAGCACATTAAAAAGGACACACATTAACATGATACAGGTATAGTTTCCACCATTATGGGATAGGTATATTAAAAAGGTCAGATGTTATAGTCCATACGCCAGTATCCATGCACATGCATGACAGTTGGTCCGCATGTCCTCTATGTTTGCCTACAGCAAAATATAACATCAGGTCACATTGATTTGGCATATAACTATTATAATCCAGTTATCGATTATAGTTGAACTGTAAATCCACGATGAGCTGGTTCCATAAACTCATACAACAGATAGCCATTGACAACAACTACTGTGTCACTTGTTAAAATAATGTCTAAACTATTTGCCACAGTTTAGAACAGTTTTGGCCTCATTTAGGCAGACATAAAATCTCAAGTAAATGTCCAGCACTGTTAGCCAAAATCGCACAAAATTAAATAATGTTCCCCTATCCTGTAAATAAAACAGTCCAGCAGCTAAACTGTAAAAGTGGACACTTCCACATTGATACAGAAATATGTTTATGACAGTTCCCACACAATCCATTTTCCTGTAGTTTGTCCAGTCCAAAAACTGACTCCTTATGTCGAGCTGTAGTAGAAATGCCAACAGTTCTCTTTGTGAATGTGAATAGTTATTCAGCTTGGAAGGAACATGAGCCCTTGGACTCCAAAACCTTTCAAAACGATGCAACAAACAAAGTCGCCAGTCGGTTGACAGAAAAAGTCCTGCACTCGCCAGTGGCCTGTTAGTTTTAATGATGGCACAGGTTACTTTGCTTCTAGCCATCTAGAGGTTTTCCCAGGTACACCATGGTGACTTCAGTGTTGCCGTACACTGCAGAGACAGCGGGAAACAGGCAGGCTTTGGGCAGTCCACGAAACGCTATTCCAAGAAACTCAAAACCCCTCTCAAAGGCTAACGTCTTGTCATCCATGTCTAGGATTACTCGTATTCTCTCCCCAATCTGTAGAAAAACACAATTAGACATTGCTGGATTAAGAAAAATTCCCAATAATAAGTACATACTTCCAAAAGGGTTGTTACTGATTGGGCAATTCATTTCACACATTATTTTTAGATAATCTAAAGTCTGATTAGGGTGGAAAAAATATACGGTTCCAGCTCCTACCTGATATTTTGGTGCATTGTTACACTGGGGGAAATTTCCATTGACCTCCCCATTATGAAGCAGGTTGTTGTCGACCAGGTTCCAGCCCCAGCTCTGGTCATCACTGCCCAACAGGGCCACGTAGCCCTGGCACTGCATGGATGCCCGCTTCGTTGCGAGCCCTATCACTGCCACGGTGCCAAGAGGGCCTTCCCACCAGATCTCCCAGGCGTGCCGCCCTTCCGAAAAGCCAATCTTGCCACGTGCACCATCCGTGCTCTGGGCAATAGGGTTGCGGTGCAGGGTGAAGCCGTTCTTCTTCACATAAACATTGCGGGAGCAGTCGTGGGAGCTAAGAGCATGTTGAAAGGCCTTGAGCTGTAGAGGAAGGTTGGACAGAGTCAACTGCTAGAGGACAGACATTCAGGTAGCAAAGATCCTGTTGTTAACTTTATTATAGTGGCGCGAACATGTTAAAATACATAAACACAAACATACTTCATAACATCAGACTTTGGACGTGTTCGATGCTACAGTTAAATGGAAAGCCCTCTTGTATTTGTTGGTAACCTCTAAAGATCTGGTAAACATAACATATTTATAGATACTTGCATAAACAAGGTGGTAATGGACTTCAGCTTTTCTACCTTATAGGACAGAATGTCTTGCATCAATCAGAGCTTTGAAGCTCAAAGCTTCTGTAAGGTTTTTCACAATTAGTTATATAAGTTAATAATTATGGCTGCTATTACAATTTGAGAACAATTAAATCAATATTTTCCAATGAAAGACTAGTGTAAATGGAAGAGATGTATAGAATACTTCTGCTACAATTTTTCACTCAATTTTTGTTTGGGATTTTGGCACATGGCACGTGATCCACTGCTGGATCAGTGGTTCTCAAAATGAAGTATAGGGTCCCATTGAAAATTAAGAATAATTTCTTTACACATTTTGTCCCTACAGACAGTCCCATTCAGAGACTGTTCTAAAAATAGGTTTCACTCTCAGTGGGCCTATATTGTCCTTACATAGGGTACACAGAGTTATGCAATAGGCTAATAAACAATAACAGCCACCTCACTATTGGGCCCTGTAATAAAATAGGGTTGCATGCCCTAATGTGAGTGAATGAAAAGAAACGTATGATTTAGCCTGTTAATACTTACACCAAACCCCATTTAAGAATCTGCTCATTTAACTCGGGTTTTCAGCAAACAATACACTTTTATTTTGTACATTACTTTAGTTATTATGATAAGACTGTGCATAAATCACTAGTCTTTCGGCATACACTGTTGTAGGTTAGCTTTTGGATTTATCCTGAAAATAATGTGCAATTTACCACATTATCAGCAACAGTACGTGAAGGTGTTTACAGCAAAGGTATCACGAAACAGGCAGATTGTTTAAATGGAGTTTGTCACTAATCACGGTTCTCCCAACCCGAGAGAACAAGAGAACAGCGGTAAATTGGTAAACCTACTTTCCCCTTGTAGGTGGGCAGGTTGCACAGGATGTCAGAACGCATAGCTTCATCGCTCAAAGACCGGTTGGAGAGGCTGCGCCACACCTCGCTGTTTTCATCTGCTAGGATATTGTTCCAATGCCAGCAAACCAATGCACAACGCATCAGGTCGGACAGCTCCAAATACGAGAAAACATGCTCCAGGACCCGAGCTGGTAATCTCCCGGCCACCCCTGCACCTCCTCCGGTTGCAGCAGAGTAGGGAGAGCCGGCGGAGCTGCAACTGGCTGCCGCTGCTGCGCCCTGACAGGAGGAGCCTCCTCCTCCACCGGCCGCTCCAGACATTATACCCCTGCTCTTTAACGACGACACCAGTCGACCGAATAGTTTCACCTTACACTGCAGAATGATTCTTAATATAAGTTAAATAGCAACATTTTACCTATAAAATCACGTATAGGTCGCACTGAAACTACAACAGTATGGACCCTACTCTTCTCAGTTCAATGGCTGAATGGAAACGATGCGTCAAGGTCCTTGAAGAGCAAATACACTGATTGTAATGCCGTTAAAGAAACATGGCAATTAATCAGTGGAGGTGCTGCTTACCTTAAATGTTAAACAAAATCGGCTAAATCCAGAATTGATACGTCGTTAGAGCAAGGGAAGCCCTTGCCTAAATTGTATATATTTTATATCCTGCAAGGACCGTAGAGTAGACATAATAATGAGCTCACGAAGAATTGCAACAATGTTACAATTATGTATATTGAACGTTACATTGTTGCAATGTCAACGTGTAGCGACGGTATGGCAAAAACAGCCTAAAGGAATCGTACTAAATAAGGACGGCATTGTTCATACATAATTGTGTCTGTCCCTGGTTACGTCATTTTATTTGGATTCACAATCCTTTTAGAGATCGTGCTTGCATAGAGGAAATTTTCGGGGGGAAATGCATTAGTGTGTAGTGACGAAAATAATACACATTACCAGAAGGAAATTGGTTATCTGATCATATGAAACGATGTTTTCTATTCAAATAGCTATTTACAGACCACGTGATACGACACGGAAGTGACGCGGATGCTCAAAAGAGTTCAGCAAAGCATCTGGGAGCAAAACACCAGCAAGCGTAAATACATTTTACACCAGAAGGCTAAAGGAGAGGACTAACAGACGGTCAGAACAGTTAACAGTAAGTTTGTGTTGGTTATTGTGTAGATACGTAGATATGCGTGTTAGATGTAGTGTCGGGACATGCGTTACTGCGGAACACAGCTGTGTGGCTGTCTGCCTCCTGTGTGCTATGCGGCCTGTTGACAAGCTGCCCTCATCTGGCTGCTGTCCGGGGACAGTCCGGTGGTTTTGCGCGGCCGGACAGGTGATTAGCAGGTTAGTCTATACATCAGAACCAACCTGCAACGGCAAACGTGTTTAGCTAACCGCGGGTTGTGTCGCCAATAGGTCTGGTGAGCTAAGCTAGCTAACGATAACAAAGCCCCGCTACGTTCACCTTTCGAAATTCTTCTACTTAAAGGTTGCCATCTTTATTTTTTTTGCAGGCAACATGTCTAACGTCACCTGGAAATACATGAGCACATCTTTACTAGCGAGGCCTACTTGGGGTGGGGGGGGGGGGGGGGGTACATCCAAAACCACCAAGCAGAGATTTGTAAAAAAAAAATTAAAATGATGAACTTATTGAATTGCGTCACACTCGCTCATGTCGACTGTATTTTTTGGTGGAAGAAGAGGATCAATACTACAATCTTAAATATAGATGGATTATTGCTGTTCACACTTTTGGATGTATTTTTAAATACAATCATTTTAAATGAGATGATTAAGATTTGTTAAAGATTAGGTCAGGTTATTTTTCCCCCCTGGGATTTACCATAAAAAAGGCACTATATCAAATAGATTTGGGTTTGTAGTTCTCTCTCCATAACTGCACAATGTGCTAATATTCTCCTCACTAGAAACGGTACTAAATTGGTGTTTTTAGCTTTACTTCCATGTCAATAATGTATTAAAGTTGTGCGTTTCCCTCACTGATGAAATTGTCCTTTGATCAGCAGACTTGTAAAATGATGTAATGGTATTTGGACCATCGCTAGAGGGCATCACAGAGAAATTTGTGTACCCAAGTATTTTTCTTTTTCAACAAACGGCATGATGTGGAGCATAAGTCCAAGCTGGTAATGGAAGTTTTAGAATTGCTGCAACTCAAATCTGTAATATGAATGAATAAATGTATAAGATTGTGTTTTTTACCAAATGTTTTAAAATGCATGTCATAGGGGGTATATTTCAGTTTTTCTGTATAGTTCCTAATACAAACGTATAGTTATAGATAAATTACAATGATAATTGGTTAGAAAAGCACAATGGGATGGAATGCTCATACTTAGTTAAGACATGGACCTACATTTAAAGAGGTGCAGAAATCTAGTACAACGCCATGTTAAATTGTGCATATTTTGTAAAACAGCTGCCACAAAAACTGGAATTCCAGTTATGAGCATGTGGGGACAGTACTTGAATGATAAAGAAATCTGTTGTGACTATGACCTGGCAAGGTCATCTCATATAGGCCACCAGCAGTCCTCACTGTTCTCCTCACCAAATAATATCATGTCCCCAATACAAGTGTTGTTGCCTTTAACCATTCTAGTTACTTGACATTTCAAGACTTTTCTGTCGTAAGGGTTGCCATGATGCATTATTTCTCAATATCCTCATATTGATCAGTTACTTGGCACTATTATCCATCAGCAGCATCAGGGAATTGTCTACATTTCAGCATGCTTTGCTCTGTTTTACCTGCAGAATATACTGTATTATAGGATGCTTTTTGAACCCGCCTGGTTGGTGGACAGTTGTCAGTTAAATCATGAATTCTGTGCTAGATTTACCCAGATGATCTTTCCATTACTTTAGTTTATTGTTTTGTTAATTACATGCTCTGGAATTCATATGTTCTATGCTTCTTTCATTGCAGCATCTGTGATTAAGTGTCCATAATGAATCCGGTTTACAGCCCTGCAGCAACAGGGGTCCCCTTTACCAATACTAAGGGTATGGGCTACCCAGGTAATTTCATATGCTGTGTGTAATTCTCTAAGCAAATATCCTCACAGCAAATATTTTTTCCTGATATCAAGAAACGTTTAAATGATTGGATTGTTGTTCTCTCTTTGGTCATGGTAGCTGGATTCCCTGTTGGCTACGCAGCAGCTGCTCCAGCATACAATCCCAATATCTATGCAGGAGCTAACGCAGCCTTCCCCAGTGGTAAGAATGTTTTATTGCACCGTGTATGACATTATCTAATGGAGATTTTACAAGTCATTGCTGGACCAAGGATTTCAACCCACTGTATGTAGGTCAATGTTTCAGTCTGCAGTTTCTTCCTCCACGGACTGAAAGTGAATGTATATTGAATAACCGGCAGCACTAACTGATAGTTTTATCCTCCCACCCAGGCTATGCTCCAGGCACTCCTTTCAAAATGTCCTGCTCTCCCAACACTGGGACTGTCCCACCATACTCCTCCTCACCCAACCCCTACCCTGCTGCTGTTTACCCGGTCAGGAGCACCTACCCCCAGCAAAACCCCTATGCACAGGTCAGTGTGTTTGTGTTGTTGAAGATTTTGACTCTTGGTTCTGATATTAAAGTTAATTATTCAGATTAGTCTAAGGATGTAGGATATAATCAAATGTCCAAATTTCAAACTTTGATGATGTAACGGTTCCTTTATTGATAATGTTCATTTTATCAGGTTTCACTTCATTTGAACTCCTCCTCAATGTTTGAACTGTAACATGTTGTTTTGTTCTTCTGTGATTCAGGCTCTAATACCGTCACAACAACAAGGCACCTATTACACACAGCCGCTGTATGCTGCGCCACCTCATGTTATCCATCACACTACAGTGGTCCAGCCAAATGGGATGCATGCAGCCATGTATGCCCCGCAAATGCATCCTCAACGCCACAACAGTGTCGCCATGGGGATGGTAGCCGGCACCACCATGGCCATGTCAGCTGGTGAGCATCTTTAGGGTTGGGGAGGGTTGAACATTTTCAAGCCAGTTTAATATTAAGCCCAGCGCTGGACAGGACCAGTATACAGAATTTTACCACAAGGTGTCTCACTTGATTCAGCAGCTGCCCCTGCCTTTTCTTTTCTTTTTTTTTTTTTCCTGCAGTGTTTACACATTGGCTTGTCTGTTTTTGAAGTGATGATCCAAGATGGTGGCACCATGACTCGTTTCATCACCCCAAAAATGTTTTACTTTTTTTTTTTTATTATTTTTTTTTTTTATTTTTTTTTTAGTAAACAAACACAACATGTACAGTAATTTGATCAGCAGTCTCGGGTTTCCAGTAGGCAACATTTACTTACGGCCTGTCTGACACTAGTTAGTTTTCATAAATTGGATTAAGCGTAATGATGCCGTTCGACACAGGTTGCTGGCACAGGCTTCTTTTAATTTGCTGAACGTGTTTATAATTACAAAAAAATGCCAATTCAGCCGGTTTGCGTAAAATCAAACTGGTTTAAGCAAGTACACCGGACCGGAAAAATCGACCCATCTGGAATCTGTTCCTATTTTTATTATTACTCGGTACATCTATTTTGTAGAGACGCTAAATTTCAAGTTATAAATCTTTGTGTTGAAACTACAGATGGCCAGTTTGCTTTGACAACCTCAGTAAATCTGGGCCCCATTCTTTGTTGTTAAAGTGTATATCATATCATACATTTTGTCATACTCGTGCACTTGTGTTCATTCTGTGGTCACTTTGCTTTGCAGGAACTTTGTTGACAACTCAATCACCAGCGTCTGTTGCCCCCCACCAAGTCACGATGCCCACATACCGGGCCCCTGGCACACCCAGCTATAGCTATGTGCCCCCACAGTGGTGAAGAGAGGGAAGCGTGAGTAAGATGTTTTAGTATTTGCAGGCTGTATATTAGCCTGCTATGGGTTCAAGATTTGTACATGTCATTAACATTTTGTTTTATATAAACATGACACCCTTCCCGCTTTATATTCTACTCTCTGAAACCTTCACTTAAAGTTTATATTTCTACATTTGTGTTCTCTTTGCAGGTCAGAAGATAATAGATATGCATTCACACTCTACGCCAGTGTTTTTTGCTATTGGTGAAGACCTGCCCTGCCAGTGTCTGCAACCAGTTACTCTTCTTCCAGCATAATGTGAATCTAAAACCCAAATACATAGAAAGAGGCCCATTTGGATAGGCGGGGGTGAAGAATAGGCCCATCCCCATGACCCCTCTCAATGGAATAAGGCTGCATTCCATGTCACACCCCAGCGCCAGCACCTCTACAACCTGCTGCATATCTCACATCAAACAGCAATGCCTCCATGCAAACTTTTTTTGTGGATTGTCATGCAGGTTTTTATAGCTTAAACTCTTAAGTGGTGAAAAGGGAGTTTGGAATTTGTTTCTTTTTTTCTTTAAATTTGGGGGATATATATGATGTTGAATGCATGTGTATACATAGATATATGAAGTAATGCTAGCGCAATCTACCTGCTCTGACAGATGCAAAATCAACAAAAGGCACACATCCAAAGGAAATAGACAAAAAAAAAAAAAAGTAATAATCTGCAATGCTGAATCACCAGTGACCATGTCTTACATGTGAAAGAAGAACAGACAAGAAATGTTTATTCATGCAAAAACATACCTGCACAAACAAGTGCAGACCAAACTGTACTATTTTCACTGCTATGTGTTTTGGTAAGTAAAGCTAGGTTTTTATTATTTCTCAGTGATTTCAGCATTTCGTCTTACCATTTTTGTATTTTAGGAAAAGATGGGACTTTTAAGTGTTGGGATGGTCATCAGTCACAAACTCAATCATTCTGAGTGTTTTTATTTTTCCTGCTCTGTCAAAACTTTCAGGAAAAGAGTATCAACTTTTCCAAAAATGCAAAGCAACTTTTGTTTCC
>CALSBV010012172.1:1407773-1454950 GCA_943590825.1 Bovichtus diacanthus
CAGCAAATGATCAGCCTCAATTCAAATCAAGAAGAGTTACTCACCATAGAAAACATAAAAGAAATGCAAGAACATGCAGGAGCCTATGAGCAAACTCAATGGCTCCAAAAAGGAGCCACCCAATCTGAAGGTATTTGGAGATCACATGATGGCAGACGAGTGGCACCAGCTAAACTGTGCCACCTGCTGATCAAACAAGCACATGGGCGAACTCATGTGGGAAAACTAAGAACAGTTACGAGACATAGAACTACAGTGGTGGCATCCTTTCATGAAAGAAATGGTGGAAAATTATGTAACCGATTGGTGGAACGAGCCAATCAAACCCTCAAGAGAAAAATTGCTAAAGCTTGTCATGGGACAAAATTGAAGTGGGTTGTTGCCTTGCCTTGCCTTATGTGATGTTTGACACAACAGGTTACGGGGAGTACAAGTCTTTCAACAATTCACACTTAGGCCAGAGCCAGCCCTGTGGTGGTGGGAATGATGATGATAATGATGATGATGAAGAAGAAGGAGAAGAGGAGAAAGATGGTAGGCTTTTAAATCTCCAAGATCCTAATGAAATCACGATGAGCCAAAGTAACGGGCACAAAGCACGGTAAGAAACACTCCACCAGCCTTACAGTCAGAACATTTCAATGTTGCCGTCTTTTGGGGTATTTTATGCAGAGAAATGTGCAGACAGAAAAATTGTAAGATAGATTCCAGTCCAACAGACATTGTCAATTTCCCACAAGCTCTATTTCGTCTTTTTAGACATCCAACATTTGCACACGTGGCCGTGGTTCGCAAGAAAGACGAGAGAAGAAAACTGAAGGGCACTACCTGCAAGGAATGTGAAATTGTAAGTATTTTGATCATAAGCTGAGTACCACTAACATGATTTATCACTGATCCTATTTTAAGGATGTTTATTTCCAACAGTATTACACCCATCTCCCAGAGGACGAAAAAGAGAAAAAGTTGTCTGCATGCTCAAGGCACCGATTTCTGTATATTCCTCATTTTCACTCCTGAAAACTTCTGGGAAGTTGGATTCCCATCAACTCAAACATGCATTGAAAGAGGTAATTCAAAAATGTTTACCTTTTAAGTCAAACTCTCCAGTGGTGGTTAAGCATTAGCAGAACATTGAACACATTTCCCCAAAATGTCATTCTTACAATTTCTTCAGTGTTGAAGCATTCCATAGTGACTTAAAATGCATGAAAAATACACATCTGAGACATCATTTCCTTTTTTAGGTTATATCAAGGAAGACAAGAATCCCCAGGCACGTACTCGGAGAAGACAACCATTCAATGCTTTATTCTCCCCGAAGCAGAACCAGCAAGAGAGCTAAAGAAAAGTTTGTTTTTCTCTATAGAAGGACATTTACGAGAGGCATGTCACGGTGTTACAATTGCACTGGAAGTACAATGAATCTGTTTTATGCAGTAATCTTATTAAGAATGTTTGACTGGCTTGTGTTTTTTCAAGATTTCCTAGATGCTAAGTGAGTATGCTTTGTGTACATTGAGATGAATAAAAATGACTATATGTCTGTGGGGTGACGTAAATGACCGAAGTTATTCCATCAACAACTAATCCACTTTGCTTCACCTCCTCAAATGCTGCTGCTCTTTATTCTCTGGGATTTTTAATAGGATCTTAGGTTTTAGGATTTAGGTTTTTAGCAAGGACAATGTGTACTCAAGGATCATTTTTATTTGGTCAGCAGATTGTCAGCGCACAGATAGGAAATTACTAAAATAATGTGCAAAAATAGTACCGGTATATATTTTCTAGTAAAAAAATCTCTTTATGGGCGAGCTTGTTGGTTAATCCGGACAGCTGCAATTTCCTTCTTTATCACAACTGAGTCTCTCTGAGAATACACCAGCATACTCCGGCGTGACTGATGACCACACTGTAACCAAACGGAAAAATCATTTATTAATCTACACATTTCAGTATTCAAAATAGGCAGGCGATGATCTTACCAAATAAGAGATGGAGCATTAATGTCCATGTAGAATACAAAGGGGAGAGGGACATGGCAGTGATCTGGAAAGAAAGTAGCAAAATAATCTATTTGTTGTGAAGCAGTTGGTCAAAAAAAATTCAAATACTCATTTCACTGTCCTTTTATTGTGTGAATTATGATGCTCTACGACGTCGGGAAGTGGGGCTGATGGGACTGATGTTGTCTGTAGCTGATGGCGGTTTTTAGTGAAATGTAGGTGCAGCTGTGAACACTTGTTTCTGTACAAAGGTGTTAGGAGTGCGTTTCAGGCCATTTGGAGTCCAATGGTGGACGTCTGTTGTGAAATCGCTAAGCCCCCCCCACACCTTGGTTTCTGCTAACATTATTAGCGCCTTATCCACAATGTTTAATCCATATCCGACATATCTCCTCTAAATTTACTTTGAGAATATCTGCTATCGAACACTGAAAGCTTGACAGGCCTCCTGTTCATAGTTTCGATTGCTAATTTAGGATTGGACAGTGCTCAATCTAGGGAAGCAAATGGTCGGTTAAGGACAAATGAGCAGTGTGTTCCAGTACCTTTCTGTCCTTTGAAAGTCTGCTGTCCTCAACTGAGGTGCTGCATACATAACTTAAAAAAGAAAAAATGTTTCTCAGTGTTTCTTTGAGAACATTTGCCTATTTAACCAGATTGCACAATGAGAATTAGATGTTTGATTTTTTTTTTTATGAGAAAAGTTTGTAATATAGTATGTCATAATAACATGAAAAATGTCCAATTATAAACATGAAAACAATCTTGTTCTTCTGTTGGCAAGGTGCTGCTATACGCTCCCTCTGAGCCACTCTTCTCGCTGTGTAAGTAGCCATGTTTTGAGTTTGTTTTGCACTCCACATGGACTGTTTACCTGCATGCAACCAAAAACCTGCTCATACCTGATTGGTCAATACAACTCGGACTAGAAACAGACTATAAACAGAAACCAAAACACTTCCAATACCGAAATCTTTTCCAGTTGCCTACATATATCTGTTTATAGAGATTGCTTCAGATAAGGCAGACTGAGCTATCTACATTGAGTTACATCCTTTTAAAAATCTGTTTTTCAGCAGGTGCTTTCTTGAGTTTCCTTGTGTTTTTGTTTAGTTGAAGACATTTTTCAGATCCTCTCCGCTAAAACGTCCATTTAGCAGGAACTTAGTATGTAGCTGAACCGATGCTCCCTGAGGTAGGGGCGTAAAGAGAGAAAATGTGCATGTAGGAATCGACAAAACATCTTACTACGTCCCTCATCCGTTTTGCATGCGTTCATTGTCATTGTCAGCAAAGACAAAATCCATTAAAACAAATGGGTATACAACACATGGGTATCAGCATATTCTCTTTTTTTCTCTTGAACAGAACCAACCAACGTTGTTCTCCATGAATGAACAGGACTCAGACTATTGTGGACAGTTTGTGTGGTACTTTATACCTATATAGCTTTATACCACTATTGAAAAAGATCAGCAAGAGTTAATATATTTGTATCCAAGTGAACATCAGCGGCATCTCTTAAAGGCCATTTTTTGGGGAAAAATAAAATAAAAAACAACCTTGATTTTATAATTCAGTTTTGATTACAGTATATTATGAAAAAACAAGCAAGGGACCAAAAAGTGAAAAACGAAGATCACTTAAAAATGTTGATTATACATAACATCAGTAATATCCTGTCACCTTGTAACTATTGAAGCAGAACTTTAGAGAAAAGCTGCTTTAAAAAAATAAAATAAAAAATAGAAACCTACACAGAAAACTGGATCGGCCTTATTTGACCACAACTCATCAACAGTCCAAATGCTGCAAAATCTTCAGCTGTGCCCAGTTTGTGTATTTACGCCAACAGCCTGGAAGCCCAACGGTCTTTGTCAGTCTCAATCTGCACTGCCTTGCACTCTAAATTTTGGGCCCAGATAATTCATTGCTTTCTACTACGCCGCTCAAGCCTTTCACCCTCACTTTCACTTCTTACCCTGCAGGCAGCAAGCCCATGGTTCTGCTGTATCACCATGCATTTCAAACTAGAAACAAGTACCATGAATTAAGTGGAATCAGCATAATGTGTTTATCTCTGATTTCTCTTTTTTCATCAAGGTAATACATCACTGACAAAAGCCTTTTCCTGAGTGTTATCCCAATCATCTGTGCTCCTTCTGTAAAAAGCCCAGCAGAGAGATGCACTGCCTAGAAAACACATTAAGCCTTTTAGCTTTTTTTCGCCACACATGAATGCACTTGTTTCTGTGCAAAAGCATGAGGGGAGAAAACCTGCCTCTCTGCACATGAGCATCAAGGGAATGTGGGCAGCGTCCAACTCGAACACATTATCACAAACATCATGTACGTTTCAAACATAATTACACAGACGCGAGGTGTGTGCAGGAAAGGTAAATGCAAGGACCGGAAGCCACGTGTCAGGTTTTCCTGTGTCACCTTCTCTCTGTTTTTTTCAGTGATGAGTGTTAACATGGAAGTGGATGAATAAACACTTCAGAAGAGCACTCTTTTTTTTCATTTTACAACTTTGAATCAATGAATTTTACTTGAAAGTAACTATTCAGTTGTTTTGTTCTTCTTTTTTCAGGGGGGGGGGGGTTGGATTTGACCCTGGGCTGCTGTGGTGAGGACTCAGCCTTAGTACATGGAGCACCCACCAGGTGAGCTATCAGGGCGACAAGTCTCTTTTTTTCAACGTCACTTATGTCATTAGGGTCAACTGAGGCGCTGTTGTCACCTCTTTGACCTGAAAAATATAAAAAAAGTATCCATCACCAAAAGGCAGGTAATTAAACAGACACTGATATAAGAAACATGCAGAAGCATTAGAACATGGCAACAAATACAGATGTACTGTGTATATGTGTATATGTGGATATATATATATATATATATATATATATATATAGATATATATATCCACTAAAGCTGTTCCAATGTTCTTGAACCACATCAGTTTTCAATCTCCTCAGCGTCTTTTCACATGCAACAATCTCCATCATTTGTTCCCTCCACATTTTCATTGTAGGTTTGAGGCTTATTTCAACATCTCAGAATCCTCCTTCACCTCGCTTGACTGCGGTAGTCAGTCGGATAAATGCCAGGAAAACCTCCAAAGGGACGATTGCTTACAGAAGGAATAATCTATACTGTATACTATATTTATAGATTATATCATATGTAGCTGTAAAGGGGCTCCAGTGTCTCATTTCAGCGTTCCCACTGATCTGTTTGAGGCCACCTTCATATGAAGTGCCTTACAGCGTTCTAGTTCCCAGAAAAGCGCCGGTGAGTTGTTGATAAGCTGATTTTATTCTTGAATGATTGTTTTTCATTTCAAATATGCTTTATGGAGAGAATACATGCGTCAGCTAACACAAATCGAAAACTGCAGCTATAGCATTATGAATCCATTGTTTAAACACCTCTTGCAATAAAGTGCATCAAAAATCTATTTATAATGTGGAATGTAAGGTTTATTTTTGCTCCGACACAGATATTCACACAGACACAGATATCACAGTTAAACCTATCAATTAAATCCTCCTGATTTTCACCGAGAAATGTGACCTCAGAGCTTCCCTCCATCTCATTTGGATTATCCTGTTCCTTGTAAATATTCACTGGCTTAACCTTCCCATGGGCACATTACTCTCCTCTTCCCCGCTGTATCATTCAAACAACAAATAACACACATTTTGTCCTTGGCCTTTTCATCTGAGACAAATTTTTTTCAGGGAAAGTCGAGTATACTTTCATGCTCGATAGGTGCGACATGTCTGTGTGGGATCCAATCAGCTCATGAATCTTGTGACACTCTGGACTCCAGGATTGGTGGAAGTGAAATATGACATTTATTTAGCATAGCTTTTTAGCTCCAGGAAAATATGTGAATAATGTTTGATAATCAGACATTTAGTCTGTGAATTACTAAAAGCAGAAAGGAGTGTTTGTCTTATCATAATCGTATAGTGAAATAGGTCTAGAAGAGACCTCCAAAGAGCACATCCCTTTGTACTTTGTCTTTATTAATATTTAAAAACACATGTAGGGGATGTCTGGTGTCATATATCTCTTGAGAGAGAACAAAAAAATCACCTTCTTTCACATTCTTTTTCTCCTTCTTCTTTTTCGAGGGAGAGAGGGCGCAACTGGCACGAAGGCCGAGAATATTAATGCCACTGAACCTGAAGTGAATCATAATGAAGTTCTGCTGACCATGTCAGAGGAAAAAGCGATGAAAATGTGTCACCTCTGCCATGTACAGTATGTGAAGGAAACATATGGACTTCATATGTTTGAATATTTTTGTTCAGTAATTGGTAATGAGTGGAACATCAGGGTGCAAACAGCAGACGGTGGTGAATCTTGCATTGGCAAGTAACAGAAAAAAAAAGGAAATGTGTTTATCGCGGCGAGGACCTTCAGCATACAGACTGGACAGGATAAATTCACACGGCTTAAAGGGGGAATCCACCCTAGAATATAATTTTTATGGCAATTCTTTTGTGTCATTTCTAAGGTACAGTGGTTTGTTAAAAGGGTCATTATAAAATGAAGATCACTTTTGAAATGCATTTTTATAATGCCTACACTCTATCTACACTGTTTAAAAAAGTATGTGGACACCTGTACTCATTCCAAAACCTTGTTTTTGATACTATTTATGGTCGTACTTTTTCCTGCAATAGCTATTCAATATACATTCAGTAATTATCTCTCTGTATAGTGGTTTTTAGTGGCGTGGTCCGTCATTCCTGCACATAATTCAGATTGCTGCTTCACACTAAAAACTGTTTTTGTTTTTGTTTCTCTGATCACATAAGATCCAGACGTCCTAAAACTTCATAAAAAGTAAATTCATGACCGCTTCCGGGAGACAACCACATCGCTGACGCATATGCAAAGGCCATACGACTGAAACAATGAAATGAAATGAAACAGACTGTAACTTTGATTAAAATTTCTGTTTTCTCTTGGTTTGGAACATTTGGGATAATGTAATATAAATATACAATATATATAACAGGGTTTTTAATGCGAGAATGTTACATATATTTTTAATTGGATGGAAGCACAAACTATGAAAAGCAGCTGAAGACCAAAAGTAAAAGAAAAAAATATGTGGGTAGTGGTGTCACTAGTAGGCTAAATGTTTTTCTTTTTTTTTTAAAATCTACAGGTGATCAGTGAATCAGAGGTCAGAACGGAACAATGTCTCTGAGCAATCTGTACTTTACCCTGCTCCTCCACACTGATTCATCCATCAACAATGTGCAGTACATAACGTCATAGCAGTGGGCACATCAATGCTGCTATACACCCAACTGAGCGGTGAGCCATGTATTCAGACTGACCGCTCCTGAGACAGGTTCAAATCAATACTGAACAGAGGTCTAACAGTTTCCCTAGTAGTATTGGAGAGCAGAGGTTTCATGAATTGAGGCCAACGTGTTTTCAAGGAATGCAGTAAGAGGTTAGCCTTAGGAAATGAATGTACTATGTGAGAACAGTGGTGTTGCCTCTGCCTCATTCCGATGTGTGATGCGTTTCCATGGTAACGTTGTGCTAATTCACCGTTATGGCATTTTTACAACAAAAAGAAAAACGTTGCTGCCATCTAGTGGACGCACAGCACAAGCGCACAGTAACAGTTTTAACATTAGTTTTATTTCACAACAGTATAAAACTGTATTAAACAACACATCACAAACAAACACACACACACACACACACTAAAAGTATGAACACATGACAAATGCAATTGAATGCAATCAAATCCAATAAAAAAAAAGTTTTATTTTGCCAAAGAAATCAAGAAACAAGTCCTTATATATTTAAGAATGCAAACGGAAACACATCCTTTCCATTTGTGCAGTAGAGACTTGAAGGAAGGCGCGGAAGAGCTGACGTGCCCTCCACCAGTGTACATCTGGAACATATGGTAGAATCTGACATATGAAGGTAATGAAGCTTGTGAGACGAGGGCCTTAACATGTATCATCGACTATTAATATAACAGGTATTCACACTTGGCAGATTCTCTTTAAAATGAATCTTGGGAAATATCAGTTATTTATTACAAGCATTCCTCAGTTAACAGTAACATCGAATGTGTTCACTAAAAACAAACACATGCATGTGACTTTGTGGCTTTTAATAAAATACGGGGTATTGTTCTGCTTAATTGTGCATTTTAGATTTAAAAATGTTTTACGTTTATAATCTACATCCTCCACAGAAATGTCAAATGTGTAAAGTGAGTACATGAAACACAAGTCGCATATTAAAGGTTAGAAAACAGTAGCAGGTCTGTCAGAGCGCATACACAAACATTAGGGACAGACAATGCATGCAGACAGAAGTGACATTTTTGTTGGTTTTGTGGACAAAACGCAAATGCATACCACGCAGTAATATGTTATAACACATCCGTATAAAAGTCTAAATAATAACACTATCCAGATTACAGTAATATAACATTACCAAGTGGTTTGCTTAAGCGCTTCACTGTTGCTCTTCCCCATCAAAACTACACTGGTATTTCATTGGCCAACGACCTAATCTCTGATGTGATTGGTCCATTCATGTCCTTCTCTCTAAGCATTCCGACGAGAAACACGGTCTCTCGGAAAGTGCTACCTAACAGATAACGTCGTGTTGCATAGCTTCATATATCTAGCCCTGTTGAAGGCAATTTACGCCAGTGTAATTGTATGATTTCTAACAGTAGTGAAGACGGAATGATACTCTTTTTTTGATAAAGCGTTATAACATTTTTTTGAAGGTAATGTGTTCCACTCGTATCCTGTCATTGTGTGCTAGTAGGCTTGCTAACAGTCTGTCCTGTCGAGAAACGTTAGCCAGGTGGGATTTAAAATCACAACCTTAAGACTAGAGTTTGAAGCTAAGGCCAGCTGCTGCTGTAACTCGTAGTACTTTCTCTTCCAACGGTTACATCCAACCAGACTTTCCCACGCTTTAAGCATGCTTTGAAAAAAAAATGGCATCAGTTGTAGCAAACGCTAGCTAATGTTGCTTAACCGCTAACCCGCATCAGTACAAGCAATTCGTGTAACGGTGTTGTCAGCTGTTTACGGTAATCTGTCCCGAAGCTACTCGTAAACTATGAACGAGTGATTAATACTGTCAATGCTGTTATGCTCATCAACTATCAACTATTAACAACTACAGCGTTAAAACCCTCAGAGGAAGGCCTGTCTCTAATTCCCATTAGGAAGGTTGCTGTGTATTAGGCTGTTTTTGCAGAAATTAGTGTCTACGTCAATATATACAATCAAGTCATCCCCACCACTCCTAATCATATCCTAATGTAAACCTAAAGTAAGCCCTAACCCCAACTGCCGATGGGAAACGATATTTAAAGGAGAAACTGACTTTCACACAGGATTAAAAAACATTTCCCCAGTTGGTACCAAGGTCTTTTAAATCTAACGTGTCCTCTTATGATCCGGCATCACTGTTGTCAATATATGTCCTCACCTCCGTTAAGTAACTAAAGCGAGGAGAGTGAAGTACATTTGTCATCTAGGTGCATTTACTTTGTTTTGTAACTTGGATATTTTGTCATTTCCACAGTCATGTCTTTCCATCAGGACCGGGGGAATCCCAGGGGAGGAATGGCCCCGGGCCAACACGGCTCCACTCAAAACTACAGACCCACCAACCTGAGGCCGCCACCTCCGCAGCCTCCTGTTCCCCCGTACCACTACGATCCTCAGGCTCCTCCCGTTTCAAGCTACCATGGAAACAGTGGCTACATGCCTCCACACTCTGACTTCATGCAGTACCCTCCACCAGCACCGTCCCAGACTCCCAATTCTCTTAACCAGTGCCCAGTGCGCCCACCTTTCCCTAAGCCCCCTGTCCGGCAGGGCTTCCCTGAGCCCCCGCCTAACTTCCCACCTCCACCACTTCCCAGCTCCGCAGGTGGTCCCACAACAGGGTCCCAGGTGTCTGCTCAGAGTGCCTACCACCCTTACATGATGCCTCCTGTGCCCCCGCCACCATTACCACACCAAGCCATGCCACTCCCCATAGCCTCTCAATCTATGAACTACCACTCTCCGTACTCCATGAACTACCACCATCCTCCCCACCCTCCTTTCCCTCCTCCTACCTTCAGCCCTAGCTACACTCAGAGTCCCAGCTCATTCAAACCAGACCACAGCTTCAGGCACGGGCAGCAATACAAGTATGAGAAGCCCATGGACAACAGGAGGTCTCCAGAAAGAGGGTATCGCCACGATGACCACAGGCAGAAGGGCTTTGGCTACAGTAACCATGGTGATAGGCATAAAATGGAATTTTCTGCAGAGAGGAAGGACCGCATGAGGAGTCCAGACAGGCGTGGCAGGCCAGAGGGTGGACGGCACAGGTCTGAATACGACAGAAGCCGGACTTCCCCCAGACACAGGAGCAGGTACATGCAGAGCAGTAACTCCTGAATGGGATCAATCTGTGAAATAATTTTTTTCTTACGTCCATGTGTGTGTGTGCGTGTTTGTTCAAAGGGAGAGGTATCGTCACAGAGAAACCCGGAGATCCCAGTCGCCCGACAGGCACAGGAAGAGGCCTCGAAGGTACGGTACATGCAGTCCATTATTTGTCTTATAAGAACTGCTGTGAAGTATTAGTTTCCACTAAAACTCTTAAATCTCCTTCAGATTATTTTGTGACATTTTGGCTGCCTTTGTCACACCTACTTTTTTTTATCTAATTTTTTTAATTTTTAAGATCAGTAAGTATATAGTAAGGTAGCTCTGCATTGTGGACACATTATATAGATAGTTTAGAAATATATACATTTCTTTTTCCCAATACAAATCCATTGTGGTGCATGCATGTTTTTTTTAGTTGCAAAACACTTTCATGATACACAATTTCCTTCAGAGATGAGTAACGTATATATCTATGTGTATATATATTTTACTTCAGCCTCAGACATGATACCAAAGGAAGTGCACTGTTCCGGTTCTACTTTACAGATCATATAAAAGACTAGACCATTGCTGGTGTTGCTATGACTATAATTAGGATTATTTAATAATTCAACATGATAGTGTCTTACATTAGACCCCCCCCACCCTGCTGGGTTAAAGTCCTCATCTTTTAAATGTTATGCTCCTGTTTATAACTCCAGCTTCTTCCTTTTTTTTTTGCCAATGACTACTACTAATTTGACTTTGACATGTAAAATCAGTGGAGCTCCCTTTAATAACTTTGTTTCTTTCAACCATATCTCACCATCTTCATTTAGCTCAAGTGCAACCTTAACTTGGTCCTTTGGTCACATGAAAACCGGTGGTCATCACCTCTATCTCGGCTGATTGCGATAGTTGGCTTTAAAAAAAAAAAAAAAAAAAGTTTTAATCTGTGCTTTACAGTCGTTCCATGAGCAGAGACCGGAAACGTGGTCGCTGGGAAGAGGAGAAGGACAGAAGGTCGGAGAGCTCCTCCGGCCTGAGCAGAGAGCGCAGCTACTCCTCCATCAGGAGCAGAGACTCAGAGGAGGCCTTCACTGACAGAGAGCGGGAGCGAGAGAAGGAACGGGAGCGGGACAGAGACAAAGACAAAGACAAGGACAAGGAGAAGGGGGAGGATGATAAAGAAGAAGAAGAGCAGCTGAAACCTGCCTGGATCCGCTGCACACATGCCGAGAACTACTACTCCAATGACCCCATGGACCAAGTGGTACTGTTGGCACTTCTGTCTTAATTAATGAATCTGTCCTATGCTGAGTTGCTAATTATCTAATCTAATATCTAATTATTGTTATTATTATTATCATACCCTTTTGCAAGACTTTCAGAGTCTGTAGCCATACAAATGTCCTTGCCTGCCGTTTAAGGGCAGATTAAACAGGAGAATGACACATTTAATTTAATTTCGTTCCCCATTAATACTGAGCGGAGACTTGTTTTTATCCACTGGCAAAGGAAACTCATAATCTTCAATCTGCCGTTTTGTCAATTTTGTCTTTGGTGGTGTTGAAGACTTGGTTTGGCTGCTCGCCAACGGCGTATCCTTTTCAGCCTTTTCAGTTAATAGCGAGCACACAAAAAAAAAAGCCCCAGTCATCATTTGCAAATCACCACCTGCCTTCCCGAATGCTTCTCTCTTGTCTTTGAATTTGTCGGATAGTGCCGACTCGGTTTTCTTCTCTCAGACTCTGACCTTTACCAGCAGTCTCTGGATGCTTGCTTCATGCTGTCATCAGCTACTTTTTATTTGCCACAAATGACACTTTCTGCCCAAGAGTCCTGACCTGTCTTTCAATAAAACCAAGTGAAGGTAAACGTCTTTTCTGATGTGACAGTGAGGACACTTGTGGGAGTCTCTGGAGCTTTCCCAAAAGGGTGTTGAATCACATGTATGCTGTATAGCTTAGGGAGGGCAGCTCACAGCAGCAGATTAATTCAGCTTTCTGGGTATAATAATTTTTAGATTAAATATTTGAGTATTTTTGACAATCTTACAGCAGCCGTGGTCTATTGCTACCACTTTGATCTTTGTCTGCAGACTGGGAATATCTCTTTATAGAAGATAAACATCATACAGTCTCTGAAATCAATAGGCTTTTCTCTCTGGAGCATATGTTTTGAGTGATTTTACTCCTTAACAAACATATACACGTGTGTGTGTGATCACATAACCTCTATTCCATAGAGAAGCATAATCCTGTACACTTTACTAATACATCGATTTAATAGAGCGACCGTTGTGCACATATTAAAGAAATGTACTTGTAATTATTTGTCATAAAAACAAACAAGCGGACTGTGGTTTCATCAGGGCTTTTGTTTTCACTTGTTTTATGGCACATTGGTTGACACAGGTTAGGGAAATAAATGTATTTTATGTTCATTTTGTGCAGGGAGACTCCACTGTGGTGGGGACCAGTAAACTGCGGAACCTGTACGAGCGCTTCGAGGAAGAGCTCGGGAGGAGACAGGAGAGAGCTAAGGCTGCTCGACCGATGTGGGACCCGCCCAAGACCAAACTGGATGATGACCCAGGTGGGCAGACCTGCAGAACTAGTTGGGTATAATTATGGATAAACATTTTTGATAAGTATGAATGTACATTATAATCCACATAACAATAAGTCCTGCCAATCGACTCGCGAATGATGACTTGCTGCTGCCCACTTGAAATTGAAAAAATTCTGGTTGCTATGGGCCTTTTTTTCTGCTTAAAAAATAAAATAGCCTAGAATAAAAACCTATTGAAAATAGACGGAAGAAAACAACCATAATAACCTATCACTTTGCTACTTATAAGACCAGCCACAGCGCCTTCCTTCTATCTGTGTGTGACTGCTTCCTCGCTGAATCTGCATTATTTTAGCTCTACTTCTGCGCGATGCACAATGTTTGAGATCCGTAGCAAGCAGTGGTTGATTCCTCCAGCCAGCCTTCTCCTGCTCCTTCTTGTGTTCTTGTTACTTTTTGTGTTAGTGGAAAATAACAATGTGCAAACAGTTAACACATCTGTTGACATCGTTTGTAATTGATATGCATAAAAATGCGCCGTCTCCTCAGCAGTGCATTAGGCTGAGGCAGAGATTAAGTTCAGTGTTTATGATGTTATCTGCGGGGCTGTCAGCCTGAATGTCTCTTTCGGCACTGCAATAATATAAATGTCGCTCGGGAAGATCTCGTTTGCTAAACATGTTGCTTGGGGCACTGCCTTCACAATCGAGTGCTCGAGTTAAAAAACGCTGATCAGAATTGGAAGACTTTGCTTAGCTAAGAAGCACGGACTGTTCCGATGATTGGTGATTATGATCCTCATTTTGGTTTCAGGCTTCTTTAATAATGAGGGAAAGTGTGAGAGAACTCAAGACACGAGTGCCAGATGTCAGCATGTGCAAATGTGCTGCTCTCTCAATCTCATGGATGCTTCCAAGTCTGCATTTGATTTGATAAGTAGAGATTGTAACAAAGCAGTATGTTTAAACAATGGATCCAACGTCGTATTGGTAAATCACACTAAACTAGCAAATTCAAATTTAGATGTGAAACATTGCCGCATCACCAGCATTGTTTGGATAATTAGTCCTCTAACAGTTGGTAGAGTGTGTGCACGGTTAAAAAAAATATTTGACAGATCGCTTTACTGAGACTTTATGTTGTATAATGCTTTTTGAGGGCGCAGCTGAGCTGTGGAGCTTAACCACTGAACCCGCTCAGGCTCATGGAATTATGTTTCACTTGTCGGCCCGATGACGTTCCAACGATTAAAGACCTCTCTGCACTTTGCTTTCAGACGACAGCAGTAGTGAGTCAGACTGTGAGTCAGATGGTGAAGGAAGCACCTGCTCCAGCAGCTCTGACTCCGATGTTTTTGATGTCATTGCTGAGATCAAGAGAAAGAAAGCTCACCCCGACCGCCTGCACGAGGAGCTGTGGTACAACGACCCTGGGCAGGTTGGTCTCTGCCTCTTGTGTCACATTTATTGTTAAAAAACCATATTCATCTCCATTTGTTTCATCTTCCACCTGAATCTTTTGTTATTCTGTACTCGCAAAGTATTACAAAGTTGGAGGACAGATTCCATCCGAAACCATTCCTGAAGCACTTTAAAGCTATACTGTACATGTGTGCCATAACATTGCCCATGATAACCGTAGTATCATAATATAGGGCAGTGGTAGGCAATTCATTGAATTCATGAATCTAAAAATGAGGCCTTAATTGGTATTAAAATATTGTTCAAAATCAATGTTTTAAAAGTCTTTAAAAATGGGAAGTAGGATTTTATATATTGTCTCTTTCTGATGTTAAAAGTCTTAAAAATGCTTAAATCTAACTTGCTTTACACGTTTTTCACAAAATGTACAGATAACAGCAGATGGCAGTAGATAATCATGTAAGCGCAATGCTGTAAATCCCAATAAACATGACCTTGTATTATCTAACACTGCCCCGACATGAAGCAGATACTGTGCATCTTCTCGCGCCAGGCTGTGTGAGGGGGCGCACAGGACTCCAATGAGGTCGAACAAACTTACCATCTGAATACCACAAATAAATAGTCTAATCCACTTCAGTTAAATGGAACATCCACCCCTAGGATTCAAACACACATTTAATTCCACGCGTTTAACAGAAATTGTGCCGATAACATTTTTGTTTTGTTGGCAACAACAACAACAGTGCTTTGATTTTAACACCTCAAGCAACACGCACACGTGTGCCATCATTCAAATATATAAGGTAATGGAGGGATGCATTTCTGCCCTTGTACAGCAAGTTGGGTACCAGTCTGTCTATAATGTAGATGCATGATGTAATACTTTGTCAAGATTTATTTTATGCATTAGCAACAATATTTGATTAAGTTCAGGTCCTCGCTGAGGTTTTGTAATAATTATATCCAATAATGGAAATCACTTGCTTCAGTAGACGAGGCAGTTTGATGTCTGATATGTGACTACGTAATTGGAAAAGTGTTGGAAGATTATTGCAGAGTTTGTTTTCCATTTAAATTTATTTATTTATTTATTTATTTTTTAAATAATGAATTTCCGACTGTGGTTGGGATGTTGGGTATTGCACAAAAAAATGACACAGGATAACGTAAAACTCCAAACTCCAGTGAAGAAATAAAGGAGAGTACAGTTTTGAGCTGTAAAATGTTCTGCAGCCCTTCTGTTATACATGGCAAGTAGGAGAAGCAGTTGTCTGATTTACGTATTTTCTTCCTGTCTAGATGAATGATGGTCCCCTGTGTAAGTGCAGTGCCAAGGCCAGACGTACAGGGATCCGCCACAGCATCTACCCGGGGGAGGAGGTATGACACGCCGTGAATAAATCCCGCTTTCATAACCTTGAAGTTGTGCCACAGAGGGGCAAGGACATTATTCTAGTCGTCTTAAATGTATTCTCTATACATCGACCATTTTCCATTGCATTAAAAGGACAGTAAGTTAGATTTTATCCTCCAAAAGAACCAAATGATGATATTACATGTACATTACTGTAAGAACTCGACATGAGAGTTGATCTAATCCAGTGACTCATCGATTTTTTTTAATTTTTTTTTTTTGCCAGCCGCTGAGCTTTCTGGTTTTCATGACACGTTTCTGGCCTTCCTCTGTTTTTGAACAAAAACTCCCACATAGATGCATCTTCAACTGAACAGTTTAACACAAGCAACAAAGAACAGCAAATGTCAAAGCTATTTTATTTTTCCCTGTATTTATCATAGGTGTGATATCACACCTTTTTTAAAATTAAATTATTTACATTTAAGGCAAGACACTAGAGGCAAAAACTTTAGTTTTTTGGCCTATTATGCTTCCATAACATGTCTTCTTTCAGACTAGGGTAAAGAAAATATCCCAAACACACATTTAGGTGTTTATTTTACTACATTTTATCAAATTAAATTTCTTCTAATTTCACCTAAAATGTGCATTAAATGGCTCATTTGCAGATTTAACATAACATTTCAGAAAACTTGTAACACAAAAAAGAATTGTCTTAATGTCAGTAATCAGCTGGAGAAGTTTCATGGTGATATCTACTAGTTAAAATGTAACTACCACATCCACCTGTACTATCTTGCATGTATGGAATACTGTATGATACATATCTTAAAAGGCATTTTTCTCTATTGGGTTTTTTGAGCCAGAAATCTCCACTTCAGTAGCACTTAGCTCTACACCAAACTTTCCAGTTTCATTTCTCTCTATATTCTGAAGGTTTTTACAGAGGACTTTGTTCACGCATCATTCAGAGCCTGATTTGTAAAACATTTATTCCTAAAAAAACAAGGCAAAAGTAGTATTTTAATGGCTGTTAACAGTGTTAACAGAACCTCGCTTTATCCAATGATCAGATTTCAGTTTTGGAAATGTGTGCAAATGATCACATTTTTAACACGATAATGCCTAATTTGCATTTATTAAACATACAATTTCAGAAAACTTGTAATGCAAAACACATTCGACTTAATGTAAGTAATGAACTGAGGAAGTTTCAAGGTGATATAGATGAGTTAAAATGTTTATTCTATTCGCTAGTATTTCTTTATGGAGGTAAATTAACATCAACGTCCAGACAAATGCTGGTAAATGTTGGCTTTCGTGTATTTCTACTCACCTGCCACTTTTCCAGGCATTTGAGCGTTGTTTGAAGACCATTGGTTATCTTAAGAAATCTATTTGGGTGGGAAAATGAACAGGTCTCGCCCCCTTGTTAGTCAATTAGCTGAGTAATTGCTTGTTACAGTCTTGGCTGACCTGAAAATTGTTATTCAATTAGTTGTTTTTTTTATGGGTTTTATACGGTGTCAGTGAAATGTGACTGTATTCATTAAGAGGATGTCAGTTACATTTTCAGTCATACATGGCAAGTAGTATCATCAGGCATTTATTGAACTTATAGATCTCTGTTGTTCAAAAATGTTCACAAGTATGTTTTGGTCTTCAATGATGTTTTAGATTTTACAAAATCCTAAAGACATACTTTAATTCCTCATTCAAATCAACTGTTTCTTTATTCGGGGACAATCCTAAACATGAGAAAATAGACTTGTAAGTTTTGGGATGTAACAAATTCTGGGGTATGCGAACGAAAAAGTGACAGTGGCTGCCTGGTGTAACGGCATAGTAAGAACAAAGCACACATTCTGACATCAGTTACTGTCTGTCTTTTTCAGCCTGTGAAACATTGTCGTCCAATGAATAACAATTCTGGAAAGCTGTTCCACTACAGGATCACTGTGTCCCCTCCCACCAACTTCCTGGTACGGGTTCGTCTCCTTCGTCAAGACCCTAAAATCTGAGGAGTTGCTATCTGAATAACATTGTACAATAGAACGTGTGTTCTGCCCTCCACTCATGAGTATTCTTCTGCGTTCTTTAGCTGGTATTGTATCACAGCACTTGAGTATTCTGATTTTCGTATTACGTTTTAATGCATTTTGTACAGTATCATGGCAGTAATCACTGTGTATATTCACTGCACTGTAACTATCTGCTGTGCTGCGGTTCTTTCTGTTTCAGACTGACAGGCCGACGGTGATCGAGTACGATGACCATGAGTATCTGTTTGAAGGCTTCTCTCTTTTCTCCCACACACCTCTCACTAACGTAAGCCGGCTTTGACTTGTTAACAGTGCAGGTAATGAGTCATTAATTTTACACCACAAATAGTTTGACATTACAGTAGAATGGAAAACGCTTTCCATGCAAAAGGCAAAGATTTGTCTTTGGTTTGCAAATGCAATAATCTGCCATTAAAAAGGGTACATTACAACACATCATTATAACATCCGGATGGGATACATTAAAACACATTTACATAAAAGCTAAATACACAATAGAAGCTACATTTAAAATGAGCACCAGGTACTCTATGATGAGAACTGAATCAAGGCTAAATAAATATATATATATATATATATATATATATATATATATATATATAAATAAATGCTGTGTACTGAGGTAGCGAGCTGGATTCAAATCATGTCTGTCATTAGTGTTTTTTTAGGATTTTTCTTTTTGCAACAGGGACAAACTATTTTCTCTAGATGTTTTTCTTGGCACTGGGGACTCTGTTCTTTAAGACCTGAAGGCAGAAGCTGAAAGTGATGATTGAAGGGATGGCTGTGGTTGTCTTAAGATGTTGCCACTGAAGGGGATGGTTTGGATGTTTTTGAAGTGGGGTTGTATGAGGTACTTATCCATGGTCGGTGTATTACCTACAGTGGATGACGGTCAGCACGCCCCCAGTTTGGAGAAACAGGCAGGAGTATCGGACCGGGGAGCAAAGCTATGCACTGCTGGAGATAGCAACTTGTATGTTAGCCACCTAAAAGAAGGCCCACCTAAAAAACAAATCAATGTCAGTTTAGTTTAAGTGTACACTGAGCGCGAGTAGATTCAAGCTTCCTTCTGTGCGGTGATACGGTACAATGAAAATAGTTCCTACACGAAGCTGATCACAACAAGGTCTGTGGATTATCTTGAGTAACCGGGTCAGGATTTCTGGAAAGAGACAGTCGCTGTTGAGTTTTTCGAATGTATTATTGTTATTTATTTTTTTGCTTTTTTGAGCACCACAAGCAGAGTGTTATCTCGTTGAATTATATTCAAGATAAGGCAGACATCGCTGTGGTAGATATCTCCAACGCTCTGCAAATCTCATCAGAAAACGATCTAGATTGATAAAGAGCACTAAGAGGGAAAATATAATTTTTGGATTTTGGGGTGAACTGTCCCTTTTTAAGGTGGAACATGTACTTTAGGTCAGTGTTTGAGTGAAAAATCTTCTTCTCCTTCAACTCCGCTCCCTTCAAAAATAACTTCAAATCGGCTTTTGGCTTCGGGTCGGCTTCTTTGTTGCCTGGACACAGTGCTCCTCTCTCTGTCCTCTTAAACATTAGATAGGTCGCGACTTAAAAGAAACCTCTCTTCCTCTAGACATTTGACTCTGACTTTTATTCTAAGGAGAAAGTTTAAAGGGAGCGAGAAATCGAGAGGAGACCGCCAAACCCCATTTTCTTGAAAAATTATTTCAAAGTATGAATATTTCGGTGTCTTGATATACATGTGTGCTTGTGTCCGTCAGTGTCTGCGTGTGTGTACTTTTCCTGCATGTTTGAATAATAGAGTACTTGGTCAATATCTGTCTAGCTTGTAAAGAGCCCCGAGGATTAGGCATGATTTGAACTGGATAATTTAAGCAGCCCTTGTTAAAAGCGAGGGTAAACGCTTCGTGGCAGTGTGGGGATTAGGGACCTCAGAGCGTGGTGATATTAGCCCCCTGCTAGTTAGCCGCCGGGATGGGCAAGAATGAATGTGGTTCCCAGGTTAATCTCTTAAAAATGGACCCTCGCGCTCTGACAACAAAGGCTGTGTAACCAGGGAGATTAAACGCAGAGGAGCAGGCTCATCTATTTAGTGAGATTTGAGTTACTTCATTTTCAAGAGTCCAATGCACGCTGATGTGTGTGGAGCAATGTGATTTGTGGGAGTGAGTGTTTGTACATGTGGGAGTTATCTTGACCGTACGTACTTTTTCTTTACATGTGTGTGCCACTTTTGGTGAGCTCCACAGCACAGATAGTTTTTAATGAGTTTCCTTGAAAAAGCTGTAACCTCTGCCTAACGCCATGGTAATGAGTCGGCTCGTCCTTTCTTCTTCTCGTCCTCTGTCCCTTTCATCATCATAGATTCCATTGTGCCGTGTGATCCGCTTCAACATAGATTATACCATTCACTTCATAGAGGAGATGACACCGGAGGTCAGTAAAACCCCACTTTATCTCAAAGCTCTTTCTCACCCCTTTTGTTTTCATCTCAAACGGCTGAGAGTGAGCACAGCTGAGCCACACGTAACCCTCACACCTCAGTGCCTGGGTGAGCCACGGTGCTAATCCTCGTAGAAGAGGGGAAAAGAGATTCTTTTAAACCTGCAGAGGTTGATTACATCGATAAGGTGGCTTATGTGATAAAGTTAAAGAACTGGATTTACTTATCAGTCATATCTATGTTAAGGCACTCTTTTATGGCAGTGTGCTTTTTTATTTTTTTAGTCCGCTCGCACTGTGTGCTCACATAACACTTCCTCCCTCTCCCGTGTCCAGAACTACTGTGTCCGAGGCCTGGAGCTGTTCGCCGCCTACTTGTTCCAGGACATTCTTGAGCTGTATGACTGGAACCTGACGGGTAAGATTGACAAAAGAGCGCAAGCGGTGGCAGCTTCACGTTTTTACAAATGATCGTCTCTTCCAGATTGTAGGTACATTTGCTAATCCTATCGTGTTCTCGCAAGTAGGGGTGTAACGATACACTAACGTCACAGTTTGGTTCATACCCAAGTTTAGGAGTCACAACAAAAAAAACAAATGCATAATGATATGTTTCTTTCCAATTATTTATTGAACAGAATTGTGAATGAGCATCGGATTAAATTCTGAGCAGTTTGGCACCTTGTACGGCAGCCCTGCCATCAGTGTATGAATGTGTGTGTGAATGTTGGCATGAAGTGTGAAAGCGCTTCGAGTGGTCAAAAGACTAGAGAGGCGCTCTATAAATGCATCATACATAATCATATTTACAGTATTGGACAATCACTTCTGCAGTCATACATCAGATTGGAGATGAAAGAAGTGCATTCGAGTTGGTACAATGAACTCTGGTCAATAACTGTCGTATATAAGCAACACAATAGTGGTTATCATTTTAACGTAACGCTCCTAATATTGAACTTGTGTGAAGGCAAACAACAGCGAAGACCCTTGCTCTTTCTTCCAGGTCCGGAGTTTGAGGCCTCTGGATGCCAGCGGTTCCACTTCATGCCCCGCTTTGTCCGATTCTTACCAGGTGAGACTCCTAACAACCTACAGAGAACCTGCATTGCTTTCTTTTAGCCATGTGTCTCCCTCTGGTGGTCAGTAGTGACACAGTTCCCAAGTTGAAACGTTCTTCAGAAAAGGAAAAAGGGTCTCCAGTAATGTCTCCTCCAAACATTTCTTCAAACGCTGGTGTTGATATTTGGGGTATGATCGGTTGACTTGCCGTGTCTGAGCTGCTGTGAAGCTGCATGGTATTCATCTTTGATGCACATGATGGTGCTGGTGCGCTATGATATTGCCACAATGTTTTGTTATGACAGCCGTGCCACCTACCTTCTTTCCATCAAAAAACAATTTCTCTCCCAGCTCTCCCAATTTAGTCCGCTAGAAACACTTATCTGCCTCTTTTACAAAAGCACAAAAAAAAAAAAGAAAACTGTCCGACGCAATGTTTCTGAATTGATCTGTAAAGTGAGAGCGTGAGAGGAGACGGGGAGTTGCAGTGAGAGCATGATGATGGTGTGTTTGAAAGTTGCAGTGAGAGTGTGTGGGTATGCATTTGTTATTGTCTCAATGCATCTGCAGCAGTGAGAGGGCGGTAGATTTTTGTGTGTCTGTTCATGTGATCACTCGTAAATGGAGGTCAATCACTTTTGCATGAGCATCAATTAAACTGACTCTATTTCACCTGGTAGATTACACATTTGTGTGCTGATTTTATTTTTTTTTTGTAATACAGTTTTAAATATTCTATACGCGTGTCATATTATGTGCCTTCACGTATTGTATGACATCTGACCTTGCATCAGTGCCTCTGTTTACCTGTGCGTTTCCTGAACTATGCGATTGCGATGCACAGGGACATTTTTCACAGTATGTAATCTTGGCTCACAAACTCAGAGTTGGCAGAGGTGAGGCGGGGTGAGCTGCTTGTATAAAAAACAAAGATTTTCTCCAACATCAGCCTTGATTTTGGGCCAGTGAAAGAATCATTGTATGTAAGCTTGGTGAAACAAAAGTCACGTCTTGTTTAATTCCACAAACTGTAGCTCTAAAGATTTTTATTTATTTTTTCCAAATTAACTGTGAATCTCTGGTGAGCTGCATACCTTGTAGTAGTGTTTCTATGCTTCTGTTGGTACATGCAGTTATTTTCTGGTGTGTATTTATGCTTATACATTGTCTTAGATGGTGGGAAGGAGGTGCTGTCCATGCATCAGGTGCTGCTCTACCTGCTGCGCAGCAGCAAGCCCCTTGTCCCCGAGGAGGAGATTGCAGACATGCTGCAGTGGGAGGAGTTGGAGTGGCAGAAATACGCGGAGGAGTGCAAGGGCATGATCGTCACCAACCCGGGCATGGTGAGGCCTCAGCTGCACTGTTACGACAGGAGGTTGCCTTGTCTGCTCTTTCAAGGGCATTCGTGGCCCCCAACCCCCGACACTGCAGGAATAAGGCTGTTCCTGTTAGCCTGTGACATGAGCAACCTCACCTATTATCCCCAAGGGCGTTTGCTGTCATCAACATTATTCGGGCCCAAGCTTTTATGTCACGATGAAGTTGGTTAACCTTCTTGTCTGGCCCATATTTTAAAGGATGTACAGTAATTGTGTCTGGGTAAAGGTGAAGGTGTCATTGCTAGCTAAAAAGGTTGCATATGAACAGTGAATATGATTGTGTAACCTTTGGCGTGGGTGAGTTATCGAGTCAACTGCTCTTCCTGGCAGGACTGAATTGTTGCTGTCGGGTTTCCAGATAGGTGGGTGTATAATAGTCTTCCATCCCCAGACTCAAGTTAAAGATTGGTCTGCCAGTCAAACAAAGTCTATTAAAAAGGTCACATATAGAGCTTTACCCTGTGTGGTGGAAAAATAACTTTCTGGGGCAATGGTCATCTTTCCAGGGTTGAAAAAAAAAAAAGTAGTTTGTTGGTTATTTTTTAATCACTTAATAATTGAACGGTTAAAAGCAAGCAGAATTGTCTTAATTTCCACGGTTGTAATATGTTATCTTTTTTTTATATTGCATTATAAAAAGATTATGATGTATAATCAATTAATTAATAATATTATGGGATAAAAAGTTACTCTTAGTGCTCATTATGTCAAAAATACATTTTACAACAATTGTTGTTATTGCATAGATTAATGATGATTTTTCTTTTCTTCAATTAAACCATTTAATCAGTCAACATAACCATAACTAGTTCTTTGAGCTGAAGGTCCAAAACATATTACATTTACGGTGATGTACTAATTATCAAAAAGAAGTTTCTGATTCATTTGCTGTCGATTGAGCAAGCATTTTTGCACTGACCTATAGCGATTGGTGCACTCGAATTTTAGGAAGAAAGTGTGTCCTTGGAGGTTAAGAATTCAAAAACATACAATAGTAGGTGCTCTGCAACCAATAGAAGTCCTTTCAGAGCCAGGTGGCTCCCAACTCCATACATGCTTTCATTTTGTGGAAATCTCACCCACTGCGACATGTGAAGGTCGCATGTACTACTCCAAATGAAGGGCTCAGATGCCCATTGAACACGTAACGCTCAAGGGATTATTTCACACAATGGCATGGTTGTCAAATGAGCACGAATGTCATCAGCCTTCAAACGGCTATGGTGCATTATTGGTAAAGAAGCATGTATGCTAAATGTCCTATTATATATATAAATTGGCATGTACAGTCTATTTGTGTCTGGATTGCAACCTGGGCAATCATCAAGCTCGTCCATCAAACCAGTCAAACCTGATTTATGTTGCTTTTAAAGGTAAAATCAAAGATGGCTGGCGACCTCTCAAATCGAAGTTTTGTATGCAGGCCGTGATGAGCCACCGTGGCTAATGTCAAGGTGAGCCGAGCCTCGAGCCATCTGTCGTGCAGCTCATCACGCCTTATGCTACAACCCCTTCCTCTGATCTCACAAAATGCCTGACAGGCTAACTGATTTGGGAGTCAGCTGAGGACATGTTGCGTGTCAATCTCCTCCCCGATAAGAGCGTCAGAAGTGAGCTCGCCGTCCCTGACATCACTTTATCAATGTTGTGTGCACGCCACAAGCCCAATCCGGGCCGCGTCTCATTACATTCCTGTGACGGAAGACCCTCGTGGCTTGGATTATTTGTTATTTCACATATTGGTAGCAGATGATTGAATGATGGCGGCCTTGTAGCTATATGAATGCATTGATGCTGTAACATGACTCACTGCTCTGACTTGTTTTACCCCAGAAACCGAGCTCGGTGCGTATCGACCAACTGGATAGGGAGCAGTTCAACCCAGACGTCATCACCTTCCCGATCATCGTTCATTTCGGCATCCGGCCTGCTCAGCTCAGCTACGCCGGAGACCCTCAGTAAGATCACAAACATACACACACACACACGCACACACACGCACACATAAATGTCACCCACCCATCCGAGTGCAGATCTCACCTCCCACCCGCCGTGTATTGTCTCCTTGTTCCCTCTGCTCCTTATTCACCGGCGTTCTTCCCCCGGAGACTGTAAGGGCAGAATGCTTCGTGCTGTGCATCAAGGAAGACGAGAGCGTCGTATGTCGAAGAGGAGTGGAGATAGACGGGTGGATGGAAATACGGCGAATAGATGGACGAGCAAAACAAGTGGCGTGACATTTTCACGCGCGCCGTCACGGGTCCCAGGTTTCCGCTGGGTGCCTCCGCCGTGGGAGCCGCCATCTGGTGAATAGTAATGCCACACACACCACGGGGCTGCACCAGGGAATACTGTACTTTCCTGCTGCATAATTAACAAAAGCAGTGTATTAGATTATCTGAGCTGCGGTCCCCAAGGTGTTCAGAGCGATGTGACAACACGGCTTCAAGCGCCAATCAAAAGTCGGTACACAACTTGGTTTCCGCGGTCTCGTTCTAAATTTAAACTTGTGTCTTTCTTTTTCAACTCGGATATGCGGTGTCAATCACAACAGTCAGGAGGAGGTTTTTGTGGGAAGAAAATAGTGCGGATGAAGATGCAAACAAGGGGATGATCATTAGGAAATCCATTTAGGCAGAACTAGTTTGCTTCCTCCCCTCGACTAATGTCCCCTCTCCCCTGCCGCTACATTTTAGCCGTCTGTCCGCTGAGCTCATTCATCCCTGTGCACCCTACTGCCATGTCAAACTTCTCAAAGCAGCAGACAACGACAAATTTATGGATGGACTGGGACTTCATTAGCTGATGCAGAAACGAGTAGTAAGAGACCAATGGAAAGGATTTTCTACAACTGCTAATGATGCGTGTAGCGAGGGCAGGAGTCGGTGTTGATTGCGGCGGCGGCAATGCCACAGAGGGGGAGCCGTGGCCACAGCAGCAGCATATATTAACTCAAGAGACTAAAGAACCTGTGTTGTCTTCTTCCCTTCACACTGGACACATTCGAGTTCTGGGCAACTACTCGAGCTTCTCTAGCTCCATCGTGACAGCTGAGGCAAGAATGATGACACGTCTGAGGTCAGGGAATGTAAAGAAAAGCGAGCAGGATGGAACAGCACACAACCCCAGCGAGAGAGCGATGAGACATGAGGGAAACACGAGGGAAGGGTGGGAATGGCCAAGCAGAAACAAAAAGTGAAAACGTAAAATAAAAGACCCCATTTCAGATATAGCTGCGTATGTGCTGTCAGTTTAACATGTCGGCCTAATTGAATACTCCACCGAGTCTCTTTTCTGTAAGAGGGAAGTAACATTCCTGTATCACACACTTAAGTTCGAGGTTGAATGCTCTCACATGTACGCCTCAGTAACACATATGGCTGGGTCTCTCTCATCCCTCAAGAGCCTTAAGTTGAGCACATCATTTACACACTTAGCTGTGATTGGCCCGTTTTCTTTTTTTTGTTTTTTTTTTCTCGCACTGGCAGACAGTGAAGTAGTTAATTTCCTGAGTGGTATGCATCATTTTTTCTTCTTTTAAGCTCTGGTAGCTTGTTAAAGTTATAATGTAGTGGATTTGAAAACTGTTGTCCTCTATTTTCCTCGAGTGTTTTTTATTTTTTATACATACTTAGGAGTAGAAAACAACTATGTCCCTCCGCTTCACGAGGAACACAGAATTAACGTGATCGGCCGTCGTCAGGTTGTCTCTCCCATGTGTCAGAGGATATTTGGATAAAATTGGACATTTCTGAACATCCCCACTTCTTTCTGATTGCCACTTTTTGAGTGCATTCGTTTTTAAATAATTTGCATCCTGTCACCTTGTGTTTGAGTCCATCCGTGTGAATGGGGGGCTGAGGGGTAAGGTAAAGGTTAAATAACCAGGGAGATGGATTAAATGCACACCCAGTGTACTCTTAAGTACACTGCAATTAATTTCTTTAATTTCTTATGGCCAGTTTAAAATACGTTCAATGAAATACGGTGAGTGAGCTCATTTGAAGTTGTAGTGGAGCCGCTTTGAAAAAACAATCTAAATGTTTTCTCCCTTTCACTGTACAGAACAACACAATCATCATTCCCTAAATGTTCAGCTTTCGTCGCATACAACAAAAGTCAAAACGTTGCGTGTCATTTTTAACAAAGGTTGGTTAGGGGAAGCAGGGGATGAGCGTTGGCCCACAACGTCACAAACGTGAAGGTGAATGCAACACTTTTGAAAAAAAATTATCACTTTTAATCAGTATTTTCGAACTCACTGCTCGTCTTTGCCTACCTCACACACCGGGTGCCAAATATCGCGGGTGGAGTAGTTCTGTCTGCAAAGGTCGGGTCATGTTTAAGTAGAGCAATTACAGCACATTCACATAACGGATACCTATGTTTGAATGCCAAAAAGCCAGTACTTTAGCAGATAGATGAAGCCAGCCATGCCATAGATACCATTCCTGAAAAGGACTAGAGATGGGGGGGGGGGGGGGGGGGGGGCGGGGAGGGGGGGGGGGGGGGGGAAAAAGAGGGGGGGTGCACGTGCTGTGATTGGGTGTGTGCAGAGAGAGAGAGTAGGGGGTCAGAAAGAAAGAGGCAGCATATGCTAATGAAAGCATGTGCAGGGAGTGGCGAGAGCCGCGGCACAGCTACCCTGAGAGCACACAGCGGATCTGTGGAAAGGTCATTGGAGTGGATTGGGGACGAGGGGGCCTCCCAGGCTGGGTAGACTGTCTCTCTCTCTCTGTCTCTCTCTGTCTCTGTCTCTCTCTCTCGCGCTCTCTTACTTCCCCTCTCCGTCTCTCGTCCGCTCGCTCAGGCTGCTTCAGTGCGGAGGTGGTGGTGAGCTGATAATCGGGGCGGTAAAGCCGTCTCATTCCCTCGTCTCAGTCTCTAATGAAGTCTCCACCATTAAAGCTCCATAATTCTTCTATTCCACGGTACACCCCCACTTTCCCTCCTTTTCCTTCCTTCCTTGCTCCCTTCTCTCTCTCTCTCTCTCGCTCCCTTCTCTCTTTCTCGCTCTCTTTCTACTCCTTTATGCTTCTCTGCCTTTCTCTCTGTCAATGCACCATCCTATCCCCCAAACCCCCACCACCTTACCCCTCCATCCCACCAATCATAATTGAATAACTCTGGGTAAATGAGGAGAAACTCTCCTGAATGGGAGCAGAACGGTCACACTCGGCCCTCAGTGCATCAATCAGGAGGTCTGATTTGAAAAGAGAGAGGAGGGGGGAGGGTAGGTGGTTAGTATGATGGCTACATGTCACCTTGCCGATAACTCCCTGCCTCTTTTCAGATGCAAATGAGAGCAAAGACAATGGGGTTTTATCGAAAATGAGAATTAGGAGGTTACTAGATAGCTCTCGATCCGTGCGTCCAATGTTTCATGACTTGCAGCTTTTTACGAGAAAAGAAAATGAGGTGAAGTGCAAATCGTTAGTCAGTCTGTGTGTGTGGACCTCTCCTTGTAGTGAAGATCTGAGACAGAGTCTTCTGTGTCCACTGCCCTCACACAAAAGCACCTAATGCAATAACAGCCGCGGGCAACTGTTAAATTATGTTTAATGTCGGGCAAGCTGCAGATGAAATATTGATGTGTTGTTGCAAAGCAGGAAAGTGAGGGGGAGATAGACTCCTGTCAGCTTGATGCCTCCCCCGTTTGCTGTTTGCAGGTACCAGAAGCTGTGGAAGAGCTATGTGAAACTACGCCACCTGCTGGCCAACAGCCCCAAGGTCAAGCAGATTGACAAGCAGAAGCTGACGCAGAGAGAGGTGGGTTGAAAGACAACAAACACACTTTGATATATACACTTTGATATATATATATATATATATATAATTTTTTTTACTGTTTCTTTTCTCTCACTCACATTGTCAAGTGGGCCGCACTTGTTTTGTATATGCGATGCAATGTGCTTTCAATTTAACTGTTTTGGGAGCTCATTTCCTACAGATATGAAAGGTTACGCTGAAACACTGGAGCATTTGCACACTCTGCAGAAATAAGAGCAAAACTATTTCTTTTATTCCCGCTGTGCACACTGATTCTTGTGCTGCTTATCTGAAAATCGCTGCTGGATGTCAGAAATATTGCCTGAGAGTAACAAGGATGCTCTTTCACTTAACAAAAGTGACTTACAAAGGCAACATTATATTTCTGGTTTTGTTGATTTTCTTATTTTTTTTTACCTTGTAAATGCACATGGTATTGTCGTGCAAATTGATATGTTATTTGTTGTTGGAAATTGTAATTCAGATATATAGTTATTGTTTTCAATTAAATGTAGCCTTACTTTGACTAAACAGTGAAATTGTGCGGCCTCAACATGTACGAGACACTATCTCCTCTTCATTACTCACATGATGAAAAGTCTAGAGAATATAGAAAAGCTTTAGTTGGGAATTGGTACAAATTCAGGAATTTTAAGCACGATGTTTGACTGTATATAACTGGACATAGTCACCGTGACGTTACCCATTGGTTTGCGTTCTACAATTTTTTTTGCCATCTTTGGTTTTTTGAAGCAGATGTGCCTCGAGCGGTTGGAATAAGGAACAACAGAATGCTGAAAAATACATTTTTAGGCGACCAAAATGTCACAATTAACTTTCAAGAACTGCAAACGCACCTTGAAAGGGTTTGAGTTCTAGGGCGAAAAACACAGACAACACTCTGTCGGAGAGCGAATGCAAGATTAAGGCACTTTTCAGACCAGGAGGTTGCCGCATGTGTTTGACAGATTGCACCATTCATAACTGTTTTTGATGTACTGTCCTCGCACTTCACACCCTTTCCTTCAGCATGTTCACGTTGAGCTCAGAAATATCATTATTATTATTAGCGTTCACTACATTTTTGTCTTTCCTTCAGGTGCAAACCCTTTCACCTTACTTTTACTCTGCATAATAATGCATCATTCAGATGAATTTGCCGCTCAGAATAAAACTGCTGTAACTGCTCCCTTGAGTTGAGTGTGACGGTCAAAGCCTCGCCAGGGACCGAGAATGGGTAAAAAAAAAAAAAGAAGGTTCAGATTTGGTGAAGTAATGACTATGTAGCAACAGGGAATCGCAGTGTTCAGGCGCTGTGTGTGTGTGTGGCCCTGAAGAAGCTGAGCACAAAGGCTTTGTCCCGCCATATCTCTCCTGTAGGTACTGCTGTTACTTCCCCACAGTAGATACAGCTTACTTTGGTCTGTTTGATGCACTCTGAACCAATAATGAGTAAGAACTCAGGGCTCAATCAGCTTGTTTCCCAGGTAGCTCAGCAAAGCTCTCTGGCTAACAAGCCCTGACAATCCTCCTGTCAACTTGCACCGGAGCAATTAGTGAACCCCAAACGCATGCACACTCGCACACTGGGCCCGTCAGACTCCACCACAAGCATTAGCCATGTCACTGTCTCTCCACTGCAGTGGAAGTGTGGCATCGCTACTTATTTAACGCCCCAGGGAGCACTCGAGCTTCCAGTGTAAATGGTCTTTCAGCGATAGACTTAATGTCTGTTTTTTCTGCTCGGCGTTTTCTACCATTAAGAATCTCCCTGTCAGAGGTGTTTGCAGCAATGTTGGCTGCTCCAACCGGCTCTTTTGATACCTCCGTGCTCTGCCTGGACTCGCAGAGCTCCATGGAGAAGGTGTGCAGGTGGAGGTAGTGTGGCGTACATGCAGACTGTGTGTGTTGCCCAGATGGATTTTGTGCTACTTCCCTTCAGCCAAACGCATGAGTGGGCCTCAAACATGCAGACCGATATTGTCTTCAGAAAAAACTCCAACTCGTTTTGACTCTTTTATCCTTTTATTTTTTTTTGGTTTTTGGGATGATTTTTGTATTCTAAGTACAACAGTTTCATTGTTTTTGGTGAAAATAATGACAAGGAGAACATGTGTTATAAAACATTTGTGTGACTGTGCTGACGTGGATTGTAACTTTACTATCTCATATCTCAATTTGAATAAGTATTCACCGTCTCTACTTTGGCAGTGAATTCAGCTTCGAGTCTTCTCTATCAGCTCGGCATGCGTGGATTTGGGGATTTTCTCTGATTCAGCCTTGCAGATTTGGCCAAGCTCAGTCGAGCTGTATGAGGAGCATCTTTTGAAAAGCTATCTACAAAATCCACAGATTTTCCATTGGTTTCAATTCTGGGCTTCAGTTGGGCCACACAAGAACTTAACGCTGCAGGGCTCAGCGCACATTTTCAGGCATCAGCTTTTGGTTGTCGAAACTGAAAACACGGTTAGCCTTTTTTAGTCACCTTACATTTTAAGCAATTAAGAAACTATGCAGTTATATGTTAGATTAATAAATATGACATACAATTGAAGAACTGGTTGACAGTTTCTCAAAATGTTTTCACAGCTGTCTATTATTAGTATTATTATTATAATATTTTTTTATTATGTTCATTTGGCAGGTGCTTTTTGTTAAGTGCATTGTTAACAGTGTGTTCTACCTTCATAGGAACAGCTGAATGTTTTCAAAAATCAAACAAGCAACATTATGGGTCATGCTTGATGGAGGAAAGTTCAGGGAGGTTGGTAAAAACATTAAGATTTGTTCTCTGGAAACCATGGATATCCACTGCAATTTAAAATATAAATAAAAATAAAATCATAATAATCTAGCCATCAATTTTGAGAGACTTTTAGCTGAACCACGTAGAAATGCAACAGCTTTAATCCTCTAGCTTTACATTGCTCAGACAATGTAAACTACAGAATAAGGTAAAATCTCCTAAATGGATCTCCAAAACTCAACTGGACTTTATTTACTCGTATGGCACCTTTCATAGAAACATGCTGCCCAAAGTGCTTCACATAGAAAGGCAAAACAACATGAATAAATACAATCTAGCAAAACAAAAAATAGCGACAATAAAATGTTAAAAAATCAATTAATAAACTGCAATAGAATGAAAATAAACACACACCAGGGATAAAAAATAATGTTAAAACCAATGATTAAATCTTAAAAACTAGGGCTATAAACATGGGTAAGACGGGTAAAAAAGATTGGTCTTTAATTTCCTTTTTACGAAAAAACAGAGCTTACCATTCTTCTAATATCCAGAGGCAGTAAGAGCCACAGTTTAGTGGCATAAAAACAGAAGACACTCTCACCGCCACTTTTATGGGACATGTAAGGAACATTTACAGACAGCAGTTCAGGAAAATCTGTATCTTAGGAAAAGCAAAGTCATTTAAAGCTTTATAAACAAGTAGAAAGACTTTATAAACCACATTCTGAAAGATACAGGTAGCCAGTGTCTTTAGCAGTGTGGTAACGGGATCAGTTTTCCTTGTTTGAGTTGAGACGCTGCCTGCATCCTAAACTCGCTGTAGTTTTTCTTCGACTTTTTTTTAGGTAATCCAACGAAAAGTGAATTACAATGGTGAAACGGCTATTAATGAAAGTGTGAGTAATTCAGCATGAGTTCACAACGGTCTGACTTTGGCAAGAAGCAATATGACAAAGTAAGCAAGGGAGCACACACGCAACACATGGGCGCGTTCCTTCTGCAGGCAGTGGATTTCAGACGGTGTCTTTTGGTGTTTGACCTTCAACCTGATCCAAAACACAAAGCACTCCTCTCAGCACAACGATGTGATGATAAAAGTCAAATGAGCTGTGACTTATCTGTCTGACCAACAGAAAGCTGCTCTCTCTGCCTCCCCTTCCTGCTCAATTGTTTACTTTTTTTATTTATTTTTTTATTCTTCTGTCCAATTCCTGACCCTGTAGAGAGCCTTGCAAAAATAAAATTATTTACATATCATTTGCTGTGATTGCTGCTTTCCATATACAGTGGCTGGCTGTCCACGGAAAGATGTGCTTGCGTGCGGTTGTGCATGCGTGTGTTGCGCGTGGGCGAGCGTGTTCACTTTGATGCACAGTTCAAAGTCGGACGGCATTATTTATTCATGCCTTTGTTGTTCTTATTTCCTGCGAGAGTCAAAAAAAAAAAAAATTCCTGGCGTTCCAATTTTAGGCAGATCATGGCTAACTCAGACAGAGTCGATACATCTCAGCTGAATGAAGCACAGGCGTGCACGCACACATTAGGAGGTGCAGTCTGTCAATACACATCTTCCATCTTGGTTGTTCTTTGTAAGACCCTCTTGTCTCAGAGCCCCCATCCCCACCGTACCCCCCCCCCCCCCCCCCTCTCTCTCTCTCTCTCTTACGGAATTTCCAGTTATTTGCTGTAGGTCTGACATGGGGATGTGTGTTTGCTCGTGTCTGTCTGTAATGATTCCTGCTGCTGCAGGCTCTTGCTTGAGGGTCCTAATGGGCAGGCAGGTGCCTTGGCTCTTGGCGACTGGGACTGAAGCCTCCATATCAGCTTTCCTTCACCCAGTACCCTCTCTGCCTACAGCCATGCTGACCCATTGCAGTGCCTCAATTAGCCAGGACCAGCAGAGCTGTCACTGCCCCTGTTGCTCCTGTCCACAGCTGTACTGTATTTATGTCATGCTATGGAGATTTCAGTTTATTGCATGTGCCAGCCTTTCCGTTGGGGGAGCAGGAGGGAAAGAAGGGAGGGGGCGAGTGCGGGATGGGGTGGGGTTTTTGAGGATGGGAGCTGTCCCCGAAGGCTGTGCTCCGGCAGATCAATAATTGACTGGCTGATTGTTTGGCAGGAAGCTCTTCAGAAGATCCGTCAGAAGAACACTATGCGCCGTGAGGTGACAGTGGAGCTCAGCAGTCAGGGCTTCTGGAAGACTGGCATCCGCTCCGACGTCTGTCAGGTAACACTCGTCAGCCGTATGCATGCACAAAAACACTGACACATGTGTACATGCTGCAATACATACTCGTAGATCTAATCCATGGCAGCAAACAACAGATCTACATGCACAAACGCGCATGCATTTATGTAACATTTTCATTTTATTTACATAACGTATGTCTAAACTGTATAACAAAGTACCTAAAAAAAAATCAAATAAAAAAGTCACAGAGGCAAAAACGCATACAATATCAATTTAAGTAAGAAATGGTTTATGATCAGTAGAATAACAAACGAATAAAAGTCCTTTTTTTTTTTTTTTTTTTTTTTTTATGAATATAGGTCTTAAAGAGCAATTTCTATGTAGTAGGACAGCAAAAAATTATGCGATTCATTATCAATCATTTTTTTTAAATGAATTGTCAGATAATTGTGAAAAATACTCATTGATAAATGAACAATGAATTGATGATCAAATAAGCTCTTTAGTCAGACTGTTGCAGAGGTTGGGTGCTCTGATGGCAAACGCACGCTCCCCTATCGACACCCTCCTGTAATCTGCTCTGGTATCTGTAGGATCAGAGTCCTGGCAATCAAAACAGCAGCCTGACCATGAACAGCCCTAGAAGTTCTCAATAAAATACTCTAATCAATTCTAAGAGTGCCTCTTCAGGGCAGCTAAATACTAAGTGCTGTGGTCATATTTAATGGACAATTCTGCCTCTATCACATTCCTGGTTCAACTTTCATCTACTGTTTTTCTGTGAAGTTTCCCTGGGCAGCGAAGGAGCGGTACTGACATTTTGGGTGCACACACTTTGAGGTTTAGATATTCTTGCTAAACATGTAATAACTTTGTAATACACTGCAATTATCCTTTACATTTGCACATACACGCAGGACTTCCACTCAGACCGTCACGGACCAGTGCTTATAGCACAGCCACAGTCGGGGAACTTGGCTTCTGATCTTTCCACACATTGCGTCACTTCTCTATTTAAGTGTCAAAATCTCTGTAAGGAAAGTGGACTCCCACAGAGCCCCAGCAACCATACCCTTCATTAAGTGATGTCTCAGACCTGACATTTTATTTATATACAACTTCACCACCCCTCAGTCTGGCAAGAGCAAATGTACCGTTATCTATCTTCAGGCACTTATTAAGAGCAGAAAAATCCAGGATGGGACGTAATCTCCATATGGTCTATATGTTATCTCGAGGGAAGCGGGACAACATGTGCAGTTTGGAGTTCCATGCGTGCATACAAGTGGCATAGGCGGCCCTAATGAGACTTGAACCATAACCTTGAATGTGTTAATGCCACGCTGTACCCACTGAAATATACAGAGCTGCATTTGTTCATGAATTTGTCAGAGTAACGAAAAGGGCTGGTGTGCTTTTAGTTTTTATAATTATTTTATTTATCGTCTATTGCAATATTTTTTTTTTGCCAGTTACTCAGAAAATAATTGCCATCATCTTTTTCTCTGAACACATCCCCTATGCCTATACGCAGCGAGGATAGCCTACAGCCGATACTCATCCTCACATTTGGAGAGGAATGACAGAAAGTTCTAGCCCCGCAAACCAGACCTCTCTTACAGCAAGGTCTAGCAAACGAAGGATCCGATCCATAATTGCTGCCCAATTATATTTGCTTCAAGCTGTACTGCTACGACTAATTGGTTCATGAATAATTTCAGTTCGAACTGCGGTGGTACACTCCGCACAACGTGTGACACAGACAAGATATAACTGCAAAACTGACCCATAGTTTCTTGATTCTGAAAGCAGCCACTCTGTTTGGAACAAAATCAGCCCCCTCGTTACTGATCGCTCGGCTACACCAAGGTTGCGTCACTTGAAAGGCTCTGTCAAGGGCCAGGTTACACATTGGAGGAAGGGGTTTATTTATTTATCAATGTTTTTAAGAAAAAGAAGAAAAAATGATATTCAAATGTTTATTTTTTTGATTCACTGCCTTTTTCTCTACTGTATCCTTCTGCCTTTTCGTGTCCCTGATCACATCTGAAGGCTATCGGTCGATTTTACTTTTCAAGGGAAAGGCGGCTTGTTTTCTCTTCTACATCAGATAAAATAGGTGTGGGCAGATCTTTTATTCACTGCAACAGCTTGGTGCGTTTATTTATCATCACTTACTATATTCATTAATCAGCCTACTTGTAAAGCACATCATCAAGCCGGAACATGGAGAAAATGAAAACAAATGTGTGTGAATTTTCTATTGCACTGACTAAAGTCAGGCTGGTATTTATTTGCACATGTTCACCTTAAAACTGTAACACTTGGTGTTGTCTCATGGGAGGCAGTTGTTTTTGTTTGTTTGGGAGTTCCAAATAAAAGAAGGGGAAAAAAAGTCAAATGTGTTAAAGTAGGCTTCAGTAATGGTTATTTTAAACCATTTCTTAATTGAATTTACAGAACAATTGCTGTATTGTGATATATACCGATGCGTGTTATAAAATTAAATATACCGTGACAGAATATCTCACTCCTAATCAGTATAAATGTTTTATTTTATTCTGTGAGAAACAAATAGATGTGAGGGGAAAACAAGTTGTGATAACCATTTTTTTTTATTACATTCAAGGTAATTAAATTATGATACAGTGAGTTAAAATCCAATAATTTTTTTTTTTATTCATGCTGGTAATATTTCATCCAGGGGAAAAGAATATTCAGGCTACTGGTCCGATTGGCCGGTGTCCAAACTGCCCAAACATCATCCGTGACAGTAAATTAGACATTTCCCACCTCTTAATTAGCAGAGTATCAACTCTAACAGACCCCACTTCGCTTCTCTACGCACACATACACTCCGTTACTCCGGCAGTCAGCAGAACAGGTCAGGAGCTGGAGACACGACCAGGTCCTGGCTTTGTTAATTGGCTGCTTAACAAGGCCTGGGGAGTGTGTCACCACGGCCCCTGTGATGGCCCCAGGGCTACGTGGCAGCACTACTTGTAGCCGCCGGGCCTCGGGCTCACCCTCCCCAGCAACACTAATTAAAACATGCATGGCTCCCTGCTCTCTCATCTGGTGGCACGGGGTTAATGTGTGTACACCAGCCTCTTTCGACACTTTTTCAGACTTGATAACCCCCCCCCACCCCCCCACACTAATGATTCTGTAGATTGGCTCTCTCACTGTCAGGCTAATTTGCTGACCGCTTTTTCACTGTTGCTGTTCATTCTCACTTTCCATGTCACATTCCCTTGCCGACACGTGCTCCTCCTCCCTCCATTTTTCACTTTTCTTTCACTTTGTTGCACTGAAACTTTTTTTCTTTCATTTTTTTAATATACAAGGGTCAGAGGGGGCTGTCAGTGTTTGTCCAAATGTAAGTGTGTCAACATGTCGAGATGGGCTTCGATTTGACTGTCCTGTCCAAATGTGAATTTCCCCTCCTTTCTATCATTCCCTCTCGCAGTGCAGCGATTGGGTTTTTGATTATTTCATCTCTCTGTTGCAGAGCACCACTTAATAAATAATGACCGACTGATTGATTTCTCCCTGCCTGTTCTCTCTACCACCCCCCCCCTATTCTTTCTTGCAATCTCTTCATCACACTTTCTCTCAAAACACGCTCCTCTTGCACTTCTTTCATATAAGGCATGATTCTTATTCTCTATCTCTTCCAGTTTCTTCCCCTTTCCAATTTCATCTCCCTTTTGCTGCCTTCACTCTTGCCCTTTTTGACAATTCTCTCTGTCCTCCACAGCACGCCATGATGCTGCCCGTTCTCACTCATCATATCCGCTACCACCAGTGTCTGATGCACCTGGATGAGCTCATTGGCTACGTCTTCAAGGAGCGCTGCCTCCTTCAGGTAAGGCACAGTCACGACAGCATCTTACTTACAAAGGGATGTGACTCTTCGCCCCAACCCAAGCTGCATTATTTAAAGGCTGCCATAGTTGATAACTAACAGGTTAGATACGAGTAGGCAAATCCCTGCGGTGCTTCTAGGCAGGGCACAATCTATAGCCGGTTAGATGGCCTGATAAAGAAGTTTTGTGCAGGGGCTTCTTGTGCGCAGTGATCCGGGGAGGCAGCGTTTGCCTCATTTCTGTGCCCATTCCACCTCTGCGGGGATAGTTCAGGTGGAAACGGGGGCTCAGGAGTCAACTAAGGTAAACCACACACCGGCCTGAGTCATATCTCTGCAACAAGCCGCTCTGGTCTGCTGTGAGTTGCAGTGACAGTAGTCAGGACAACAGCCTACTCCGTTGTGCCAGCTCTCCCCTGTCAGGTCTGCAGCCTCAAGCTGTGTGCTCTTGTAGCAAGGCCCACGGCTGCCTACAGCAATATTGAAGAGCTGTCATAACCTGATACATTAGAAATCAATGTGTTGTAGCCTATACATAGTTAAAAAGGAAGGATGCATTAGGATTCGCTCAAGGCTCTGTGTGTGTGTCTGTGTGGCATGTCTGCTCGGTGCTCTGGGTGTGTTCATGTGCTGGGGTTTGCACGTATCGATCAACAATTGGCCTTTTTGTCGTTTGTATAATGATGACCTGTCATTATGAGCGTTAAAAAGGGAACACTGACCTGCTGCGAGGCCACCCGGCGGCCGACAAGCTGCATGCCTTTCATCGTGGAGAGGCCCATTTGAGCTTGACATCTCCGTCTCTCGGGGAGAAGTTAATGGATTTGTCCCTCCCCCTCTCTCATTCAATTCCTTCATCTTCCAAAAGAGACAAACAAACAAAAGAAAAACAATCAGTTCGATCATGACAGCTCACATACAGGCTTCTGCAGTGTGTGTGTGTGTGTGTGTGTGTGTGTGTGTGTGTGTGTGTGTGTGTGTGTGTGTGTGTGTGTGTGTGTGTGTGTGTGTGTGTGTGTGTGTGTGTGTGGTGTGTGTGGTGTGTGTGGTGTGTGTGTGTTACCTGGCTGTCTGTCTGCATCACAATTCTATCCACTGAGGTGTTAACACCATGACATTGCTGTTTGTGTGTGTGTGTGTGTGTGTGTGTGTGGATAAAGCCAGGGCTGTCAGCAGTTCAACACTACCGGGACTGAAATGGCCCAAGTAGGGAGCCATCATTGATGGGCTTACAGTACTTTCCTCATCTACATGCACACACACACACACACATCAGCGACATATGTCCCACAGCACACACACTTTCTGCCCAGATTTGGACAGAACGGCGGAGTGGAGTGCAGTGGTGCTTGTTCAAACAGCCCTCTCCAAGTCAGAACTGATTTCAGATCCGCCATCAATTCCCATTTGCCTCCTTTCTGATGCGGTGATCATATTTCATGAGTTGAATGTTTTAACTGGAGTATGACTGCGACTACAGATTATTTTAGTAATCGAGTATCCACCCGATTATTCCATCGATTAATCGGATAGTGAACACTTTTGCTTTTTTAGGGGTGTAAATATACAAAAAAGAAAAATGAGACTGAACAACCTATTGGTTTTCTTTTTTAGAAAAATCTACTTTTTTTATTGCTCGAATTGCAACCGATAATAGTATCTGTCAAAACGAAACCCATTCAGGGCATTTAAGTACAATATTAAATCTTAATATCAAATTGTATTCATAGTCAAACACCGCATACTATATAGTAGTCTAAAGTTTTCGAAATATTTTGACATTTTGAACCCTAATGAGACATAGTGTGGGTTATACTTAAAGAAGTATTTCTACAGAGGAGCAGGACTTCGGCTGCCATTCCTGCTTTGGGACAGTTGAATTCTGTTCTGGCTTTGAAGGGTAATGCGCTCTACTCCCATTAAAGGCATGAGATTTTATTTCCCTTTTTTTTTTATTATATATTTTTGCTCCGAAACAGATGAAAGCAGCAGATCAACTGGGAAACCGGGTTTGGTGGGTCTGTACAGAATCAATGCTCGTTTCCAGCTCGCTCTCTGTAATGTTTTAATGAAAGCACATCTGTGGCTCAAAATTGCAAGGAGAACGCGTGTCGTAAATGTGTGATCACTATACTACGCATATTCATTCAGTAAATCCATAAGAACATCATTTGATTCTCTGTGCAGCAACATACCTGCTATTTGAGAACAAAATGGAAATGGGATCCTGGCATGAGGCAACTGACCAAAAACCCAGTGCTGAGAGCTGGAGCCTCTGCACTCGGCCCTCCCCCCCCCGCCTGGCTCCAGTGGAGCCACGGCCCTTTGAAGCTCCTCTTCTGAGAGCCTCCCTGTTAAACATTTAACATTTAAAACTTGGGGGCGGGGGCAGGTGGGGTTTGGGTTGGAGAGACATGTGTTCATGGTCGCCACATGCTCCCACATCCACCAGACCCTCATAATCATACTCGCCCCCTGTTGCTTCATCCCCATCCCTCACTTTTGACCCATGCTGACAGAATGAGAGGCATCACAGAGGATCTCAATAATTTAACTGTACAAGTCCTCGGCCCCGGCTCTGATATTGCATGCTTTTGTTTGTGTGCCCCCATGAATGCGGCTGTGACTCTGTGTACCAAGGCATTTTATTTTTTCGTTATTTATGGAGATGCATGCCTAGCCATGTGATTGAGGTGTCAATGTATTTCATGTAGCGATGGCCTGAATACCATTTTACAGGCCTAGAGCAAATATTTGGACATTGCAAATGTTACATATTATGTAATGATGCAAGGGTATGGCCTGTATGGCAATGGCACGCATAAAGTAACGTGTTGTGATGTAGGCAGACCCGGGTTACAGGGTTACAGGAATACTTACACAAAAGCCCCATTTGTATATCAACAACTCACCCGTGTTAACTTGAATTCTTAAAGAGAACTCTTGCATGCCTCTACGGTGAGCGAAGAATCAAAAAATGGAGAAAAGTCCTGATGAATTCAAGTAAATGGGGCTGCGTTGACAGCAAATACCAATGTACGGGGCAATGCTAAGGCTTTAAAAAAAAAAAACTTACAGCACATTGTTTTACACGTGAACTCTATGTCTTTGACATTAAAAGGCAGAGGATCGAGTTTTTCGATATTTCAAGTGTTCCCTCTTTTCTTTACCCACGAGTCCTCATTTACCATTGTACATCAAATAATGCAGCGGGCGCTAATAAGGACATTGTTGAGTGCTGTTTGCTGAGCAGGCAGTTTCCCTGCTCGCAGGTTCAGCAACACTCTTTCCAGTTAAGTCTGCCGCTCTCCACTGAGCGATGATGTTTATTCCCATTTAGCCAAAGGCAGTTGAGCAGCAGCTGAGGCAGTGATCACTAAATCCAAATCCCTCCGATACTTTACGCAGTCATTATGTTGACAGGAACAGTTTGCAGACGTCGGTCCTCCCCACGGATTAAAAGCCAATACTGTTGTTGGATGTTGTCCTTAACTGTGAAGGACCTGCAGTGTTTACAGAATAACTGATGCATTTTTCTTGATGAGCTTCCTGCAGAGTACCCAAATCTGTAGTTGAGGCTGTGTAGTAGGTGGTCATCGACTTGTGTCTGGCATCGCACAACGGGGGACTTGAAAGTGGAACTAGACATGGTTGTTGTTATTTATTTTTTTACCAAACTGTCAACTCGCGCTGAGAATTGTGAGATTTCTGCTTGTGTCATGTCAAATAACTAGTTTCTTTTTCTTTCTCCCACGGAAAAAAATAAATAAAAATGCCGTTCCTTCTTAACCACAGCAAAAAAAATACAATTGCTGTTGAATTTGTTGCCTCTGTGTTCAAGGCTACAGAGCTGAAGGCCTCTTGAGCAACTATAAATATTGAAACCTCTCTGTTAACGTTTTACATATATATCTCATTGGAGCTTGAAATTGATTTGAAGTTGGCTGAAAGGAGACAAGCATTTTGAAAAGCAAGCCCAGGGGGGAGAGTAGTTGGAGTTTTTTTTTTTTGGCTGAGATTAACATTCTCCTAATGTAAGATTGATAAAGGCTTGACATCTCCTACAGAGCGCTATCTTTCGCCTTTTTTTTCTTCCCCCAGCGAATTTCAGATGTTCCGCCACGGCAGTCTTTCTAGGCACAGCAGTTTTCGTCTTCTTTTCAAACAAAGCTGAGTGTCGACTAATACGTTTCCTTCAGGGTTGTATTACCTTAAATTCCCACTTTTGCCTCTCTTTACAGGTTTGAAAGTTTCAGTTATTAATTTCCGTACAGACAACTTCGCTGTGACAAAGCGGGAACTCTCTTTCGGTGGCTCACCTGAATGCAGCTCACTCTCCTCTTTTCCTTTTGAGCGATTGCAGATCCGACATTATTAGACTGATTTGCTTTGACCAGTGTCACCGTTTGTAATTAGTCATTAGACAGAAAGAGGAAATGGAACGCATCATTTTCACATGGCCTGGGGTTGGGCCATGTCAGTGACGTCTAAATGCTGTGGGTTTTGCTTTTGTTGTCTCTACTTTTGTTTTCCACTGCGGACAATACCCCCTCAGTGTAGGCGGGATTCTCCGCTGATCATATTTATATACTGTTATAATCCCTATCCCTTTATCGGTACTTGTATTGATATCCTTGACAGCCAGTCCTTGTTAGCTTAGTTTGTTGTGCAGATGGGAGGTTCAGCGTGCCACAGATAAAACAAGACAGCACAGTGATACAGATTTAAAGGACACCAAAACAAATACATTTTACACGCATCATGAAATAAAAGAAGTATACATTTTAAGAAATCCTATGTGTATGAATTCTGCAAATTCTAGCAGCAATGATCCTTGTGTTTGACCAGTCCGTAAGATTCAGAGCTGAAAACTGTGCCACTATAGGTCCTGGGCCATCAGCAAGCTCTACCTTTTAGAATCAGATATATAAACACTCTGGTTCCTCTACCTTTTTAGTTTAAAAGTGTTACCATACCCCTATATAGCTAACTCCCTTCTTCTCTCCTCCAGCTGGCCATGACTCACCCCAGTCACCACCTCAACTTCGGTATGAATCCTGATCATGCCCGCAACTCCCTCTCCAACTGTGGCATCCGGCAGCCTAAGTACGGAGACAGGAAGGTCCACCACATGTACATGAGGAAGAAGGGTGAGTCTTTTTGCCCATGTTACCATTATTTCCCCGTCTTGTTTCTGTTCTTACCGCCGAGTGATGTCTGATATGGTCCCTCGCCTCCCTTACCTCCCTTTTCAGGAATCAACACGTTGATTAACATCATGTCTCGTCTGGGGCAGGATGACCCCTCCCCCTCCAGGTAGGCCGCCTGCAGGCACATATCTGTTCTTGCTATCACTGACCACAGGAGCAATCAAAGGGATGATCCCTGTGATTAATACACCCGGCAGGCCTGCTGACAAGAAAATTAACTTTAACTGTGAAAGGAAGGGATATCACAGGGGAAATAAAATGAGCTAATTTTAAGGGCAACGACTACTTTGTTATTGAATGTGAGCTGCTGTTATTCTCAGAGCGCCGATCAGGTCAGCAGCTGTGTGTACGCGCGTTTGTTCCGCTACTTCTTCAACCGTCCTCACATGTCCACTTTTCCTCCCGTCTCCTCCTCACCCTTAGGATCAATCACAACGAGAGACTGGAGTTCCTGGGCGACGCTGTAGTGGAGTTCCTCACCAGGTGAGAAAGCGCTCGCAAATCTTCGATGGACACAACCGCTAATTGAAGCCAACTACAACACTATCGGCCCCCCCCCCCTTTCATTTCTCACCCTCTCGCTCCATTTCTCCCTCGCTTATTGTCTACATCTATCCGTGTCTGTCACACGCACGCTCCATACTTTTGACTCATTCAAGACAGTGATCTACTGGTAATTGGAACTGGGCATGTAATTTTTTTTTTTTCTCCTCCTACCCCATTTTAACACCCTCAAATTCTCCATGACAACTTGCAATTAGCTGTCTGGAATTGCTGTCTGAATGCTGACTGTGTTATTGACTCCCAGGTGAGTGCATACGTTGCTGTCCGGCACTTATCTAAGCACAGTGCTAATTATGCGTAGCTATTATTAATCTAACACAACCTAGCGAGGCAGTGCCCACCTACCCACTGTGCCTCCCTCTCTGGGTGGATATTACTACAGAACAAATATAAGAAAAGGGCTTTCTCTCTGGCAACAGGGCATAGTACTTACATAAGTTGCAAAAGGGAAGAATATATTTTTTTTTATCTGACTTCCATTTGCCAAACAGCATATCTTCTGCTGCCAAAAGCTAATTTGTAGCCATGTATGCCAACACTTTCACAACAGTGAACATTCATGAACGAATTAAACTGTAATAGGAACTGACACTGGGTTACAGAGGACGCTGCTTCAGCTCCGTATGCAGCAGGAACAGTGTTACACAGAAGGTGCTTAGCCTGTTTCTCTGGTTATCTTTGGCCATGTTTAGCCTCTTTCCCTCCTTCCTCTTCTGCTTTCCTTCTTTGATTGTTAGCGTCTGACGAGACATGCTTGGCCTACGCTCTGGCCCTCTGAATTATTTATCAGCCTCTTGTCCAGATAAATGGGTACAGCAGATCCAGCCAGCTGCCTTGTGCACCTCCAGTGCGCGCTGCCCTGGGAGGCTATCTGTGCCTCCGCTGTACAGCCAACAGAATATTTAGCACATTTGAATAGCCCTAACACAGGGAGATAGTGTTGAACAGAAGGGGTTACCGCATGATTTATAAAAAAAAAAAAAAAAAAAAAAAAAATGGGGGCGTAAGATGATGTCAAAAAAAAAAAAAGAAGTCCACTTGCAATATTTACGATCCTTCGAAAAAAATAAATATTTAATTGGAAGGAGTTATTAAAGCTCAGGTATTTTTTTTTTTTATTAGTAATGATTAGCAAAGATAAAAGCCTGAAAAGGCAAACCAGAAATCGTCTCTGGAATTGCATTAAGAACACAGTTTTGAGTAAACATCACTTGTGTTTAGTTTTTTTTTTAACGCATAAAGTTTAAAAAACCATTGCTGCTGAGCATGTAAGGAAAATCTCATGATACATGGATTACAGATGAGTTTCAGAGGTAAGAGAGCGCTTCAGTGTTTCATGTTCACTTTAATGTTCTGCTGTCAGTGGGGTCGATAGTTCACTGCATTAAAGGCCATTTTCTTTGTGAATTAACGATATCTCCTGATTTAATAAACTGAGGTACAAACACAATGTTTTTTTTTTTTTCTCTTTCACCTGAAGAAAGCTATGTAGCACAGGTAGCCGCTCTATGTGACTTACTTTTTCCTGCAAAAATCTGTCTCTGCTCTAATTATTTTTCATTACACACAAGTGGTTTTTATTAATTCCAAGTGCTTTGTTTTCACACTAAGATCACAATACCCTGACAAATAGACCTCTCATGAATTTGGAAAACAGAACACCACCTGCTTTCCTCTCTTTGCATTGATTAGAAATGACTGAATTAAATGGCCTGCCGTAATTCAAATGAAATCAAATGATACGCCGCGGTTAGGGAGACGCTGGACCGTAATGAAAATGGAACCTGCTCGCCCGGAACCCAGCTGTGGAACTACTGAAGCGTCTGCGGCCATTTCTGGGTTCCAACACAGACCTGGAAAGGCTTGAATCTCTGGAAAATTAATTAGGCGGTCTTGTCAAAATTGGTAAATGCAGGATGAGGCAATTTAAACAAATATCTAACCATTTTTATCTGACTGAAAGTTGAACAGCCACATTCCTTCAGTACACATTCTCATTTTTGTTGATCTGAAGAGGAACTTTAAGTGGATTTGTTGTTTTAAGAATTCTTATCTTTGTGTTCATAAAAGAAATAAATGCTCTGAAAAAGAAAAATGTAATATTCTCCATGGTTCCCGCAGATCTTTAAAGAGTCTTAAAAGGCATTGAATTCAGTAATCTAAAAATAAGGCCTAATTGGTATTAAAATATCTTTAAATCAATCTTTCAAAAGTCTTAGGAAGTAGCATTTTTTAAATTATTTTCTGATGTTGCATTGTAAAATCTCAAAATAATTGGTAACATCTATTAAAAAAACAAATGCCTCTCGCAAATCCAGATAGCGGAAAAATTGTGCGTAAAATTGGACTTAAATTTCATTCCAAGTGGCACTTGAAAAAAAGTCTTTAAAAGTCTTAAATCTAATTTGCCTGAAGCAAAAAAAATCATTAAAAATCTGCTATCCAGCGACTTGTTCTTCAGCTGCTCTAATCCGTTTCCACTCATCTGTCCACAGTGTCCACTTGTACTACCTTTTTCCCAGTTTGGAGGAGGGCGGCCTCGCCACCTACAGGACCGCCATCGTACAGAACCAGCACTTAGCCATGTTAGCCAAGGTAAGCTCCTAACAAGTCCTCCCTCAGCAGGTCAAAGCAGTGAAAGGTCTACAAACTGACAGAAGAACATGTTTGAGACAGTGTTATTGTTTTCTGTCTTGCCGTTATGACTTTGCTTCTTTTTAAGGGGGCACTGGGGAAAAGGGTAATTTTGTCTTGCTGCCATCCCTACCCTTTTTTTTTGCCCCCTCAGGTTTGTAATTGGAGTTAAAAGGTTGTTGTTTTGGAGTACTAGACTAGTGCGGCTGGGGTCCCTATGGGCCCCTAGAAGTCTTCCTGAAACACTCTCCAGTTCCTGTTATCGCTGTGCCCCCTTTCTTCCATCCTTCTCTCTCGCTGGCAGCGTTGTACAGCCAAGCCGCGCTCACTGGCACGTTTGTAAAGAACACAACAATAATCGTCCCGTGATGTGGAGAAAGCAATTAAAAACTTCAATCTTTCATGTTGCTCCCTGCTGAATACAAAGATGCAGCCGCCCGAATCTGCATTAGTGCTGTGTAGCAGTTTGGCTTGTTTCAATTTGCCGCTCGCGGTAAAGTGAGTGTGATACAGTGTTCGACGTTGCCAAGTTGTTTACCAGGCTTCTCTAAAGCCGTCTGCTCAAGAACACTCGCAATTATCTTTCAAAAAATATCTTCAGCGAGCAACGGCACAATCCGCCACTTCACTTGGAAGGCTTAAAAGTCAGAACGGGTTCCCTCTGAGTTGGAGTATTTATGAATTGCGATTTAATTTGTGTGTGCAATCATGGGGGGTGGGCTACCACCAACAGTTATCAGCCATAATTAAATAGCACCCTGACTGTTTTTTGTCGGGTATTCGTCTGTGGTGCACTGCCAATAAAATCAAGTTGGGCTACTTTTGACGTAGCTCAAAGAAAAAGTTGCAGAAAGTTTGACTGACCCACAGTCCTGCACATCACAGCACTTATTTACAGCAGGAAATGTCCATATTTCAGAGTCTGAATACAGCAATTCCTGCCATTTTTGCTTGAAAAATGACCAACGATTAATCAATTATGAACATTTAGATCATTAGATTATTTTTCGATTAGCCAACCAGTATTTGCAGCTCTAGACAACCAAAAAATAAAACCATACTCCGACTCTATGTGTTGAATATACACTGCACAATGATAGTACTGCGGGTAGATAATATTGTGTTCAATACAATACAGGAATATGAGGTAACGTAGTACCACAGATAAATACTACATTGGGCATTGTTATTATGATTATGACCTAATAGTACAGATGTATAAGCTCAGTAATAGCTTTATAGTAACCGGTATAATACAATCAGAGTCTTAATTTGAACCTTATTGAGCAGGAGGTCAGCTGGCTGGCAGCTCAGTCTACTTCCCTGTTCTATGTACTTATAGTTCTAATGTATGTTATTGTAAAAAGTGGTTTGCCAGTGAAAGAACTCACTACGCTTCAGACAGAATGAAGGTCACCACTGCACTATTTCACAATTTATCTTGGGA
>CALSBV010012172.1:1454960-1480700 GCA_943590825.1 Bovichtus diacanthus
TGTGTGCATTTTCCTCCTGTGCTGCATCATGCCACAGCTGGACAACACATGGCCACATCTGTCAGTGCCATGAAGTAGAACCTTTTCCAGCAAGGGCAGGCAATCTTTTTCATTTCCCTCGAGTTTTTTGGCCCCCTTGTTTTCCATAGAGAGCCTATGAAAATTGTGCAATACCAAAAAAAATGCTATTACTTTTTCAAGAGGCTATTACTGAGGTGTCGGCGGAGGCACACTGATATGAATGTGTTTGTCTTTTACAGAAGCTGGAGTTGGATCGCTTCATGCTCTACGCTCACGGACCAGATCTGTGCCGGGAGTCGGACCTGCGGCACGCCATGGCCAACTGCTTTGAGGCTCTTATCGGTGAGATTCCCCCGAGACGGAGGCAGGGATAATGGTTGTGCGGGAGAACAAAAAAAAGAGGGATGCATTTTGAGTGAACTAAATATGTAAATCTATTCCTAAAAGGCTAGATTTACATACGCTGAAAACAAATACTTTCTCTCCGCTCTTATGAACACAACACAAAAATTGGGTGGGGGGTTTAATTCTGTAGTTTTAGTGAAGTGCTGCTTTGATGGACTTTTGCAGCAGCTCGTAGGTATTTACATTGGTAATGCTTCTGTGCATTAATGTGTTTAATCGCCTGCTAACTTCATGTGCTTTGAATAAAATGGAATCTCTTAATAGTTCAGTTCAGGTTTGTGCGTGCGTGCGTGCGTGTGTGTGTTAAGGTGTGTAAATAGCTGCGGTGGATCTCCCATTAGGCCCTGGAAACGTTACAGCTTTATTGATCTCAGGAGGTGTGATTTGACCTCTGGCTGGACAGGGCAATCCCCAGAGCGCCGCTCTCCTTTGCCCACGCCAAACACATACACAAGCCTGCTATTCATCTCACTGGCAGTACAGCGATGGAGTCTGTGCAGTGATTAGGACCCCGTGCTTAAAACCATACACACACAAAACTCTTGGTGGGGACCGTCTCCCTCTCTCCATCCAACCCCATGGGCAGCGCTGAGCTAAGCCTCACTCCTTGAGAGCTGCAGAGTCGGCAGCTTTCCTCATCTTATCACCATCTTGATTGAACCAGTGCAGCCATCTCCGCGCGCTCCCCTGATGATAGATACCGAAAGTGGGTGGCTTTAAGAGAGATCTTCCTCTCCTCCCTCCCCCTGCACCGAAACAGCAGTGCAAAGAGTGGCGGGGAAAGTGCTGACTGGCACCGCAGCCCCCTGTCGGCCCCGGGGCCCCCGAACTTGTTACGGGTTCATTATCGGCAGAGACGGAGCCATAATCTATTCTGTCCCGTGGCTGTCGCCGCCACTGCCCACATCCGAGCAAGGCAGCAGGGTGGATGCCTCTCTCTCTTTCTTCCCCTCCCTCTCTCGTCCTCCATCTCCAATTTCAACTTAATAAAAGTGATGAATAAACAGCTGTTTTATAAAGGAACCTGTGAGGAAGAACCTGCTGTCAGAGAGCACCCTGTGGTGATGGGTTTTGGATTACTAACTCAAAAAATATCACCCGACCCCCCCTCCTGCACCACAGACACGCATGCTGAGGGGCAAAACATGCACACATACACACAGATTCGAGACGCACAAAGTCGCTTGCATTGAGCATGTCGTCTGATGTCGCCTCTCTTCTTTCACTTGAGACTTTTGTCATCTTCATTTCAGTTTTTTTTTATTAATTTTTATTTAGCTCAAACGCCTCCTTTTAAGACCTTGTCGTTGAGCAGTCTATCTGTCTCCACGCTCCCCTGTCTCTGCCTTACTCTTTATGTCCCTTTGCGTTCCTCCATCTCTCTGTCCCCCCCCCCCCCGTGATCTAGAGTTTGGGTGTTATTAGGTGAAAGATGTGCCACGCAGATGATGAGTCATCATGTCGCTCTGTCATCTCCAACCTCCTCATCCCCCAGCCCTCCAACTCTCTCATCGAAGAGAGCGTTTCCTCCTCACAAGACAAGCTCGGATCGCTCACACGTGCCGTAGGATGGTGCGAGGGGCTCACAACCGCTGTCATGTCACCCTCACGCATGTTTTCCATCTGACAGAGACGTCAACCACCACTTTTCTAAAAGCAGCAGGCGCCACATCAACAGACATGCACTTGCAGACGTGTCGCTGCCTTGTTGTCTGAAGGTACCATCATCTTTGGATTTTTTTCTTTCTATTTCAACACGCTTTTTTTTCCTCCAGCATGCATATGCGTAGAATTCAAATGGGCTTTTTTTCGTACACTGAAAGCTGTGATGGAATATGACATGCTCATAATATTTCCAAGGCAGTGGACGGTAGCTTTAACGGCTTACTATGCATGTTTTCTGACCTTTGTTTTATTTGTTTCCCTGCCACAGTGACCATTGAACCTTGGCTTTGTTGGAAATGGCAGATAATCTCCTGCTTTGCATGGGCAAAGCTTTTCCTCCATGAAGCAGAGAATGTATCTCCTAACCCCGAGGCAGGGCCATCCTCTTGCTCGAGACAGAGACAGAAAGAAAGGGAGAGAGCTGGAGAGAGAGGAAGAAGGGAGGGAGAGCGGTAGAGGAATGGAAAGCAAAGGCATCTGCAATGCAAATGGGTGCCCTGCAACCCTGAATAATTCAAAGTGTTGAATGGAAATCTTGCTTTTCTGATCCCCTGTCATTAACTTCTGCCAGAGTGGGCCATTCTCATTTGGGTTCTTTTGCCCTGCGCACCTCCCATTCTGTACCACCCCTCTCACCCTCTCCCTCTGTACTTTTACTCTTGCCCACTTTACCTCATCGTCTTTAGAAACCACTTCCTCCCTCTGCTTATTCATAGAAACTCTGCACGCCTGTTGCCCTCCTGTTTCCCTCACAGGTCTTTTTCACTGATAAGGAACGTCGCTTCCTTCCTACTGAACTGTTTGAAAAGAATTGAGAGAAGAAGAAAAGAGGGCCCCACTCTGTTTTTATGGCCCTAATTTCCTTGTACAGTTGATCTGTGGATTATACGCTGCCAGCAGCCATGGGGGATACAGATGGTGAACCTTTGTGAGGGCCCTCTCTAAGCTCTTCCTATTAAAAGAACGGAGAGAAAGGATTATCTCTCACTTGCTGAATATCAGATTCACACACAATGCAGCCGGTGTATTCATTGAGCGAGTACTGCTCCCTTTGTTAATTGCTGCAATGGTAGCAGTGTGGAGTTGGTTTCTTGCGCGCCCTCTTTCTTTTTTTTTTTTTTTTTTGTTTCTCCGTCTCACCCCCCCCCCATCCCCCCCGCGCTCCAAGCGTCATTTTTGAAAAGTAAGATGTTTGATGTTACAATGCACTCAGCCTGCCTTTGTCGTTGCTGTGGTGAAAATTCTATTTTCATGTTTTGGTTTAGGTTTTTTTCCCCCGTTTTTTTCTTTTTTACTTAAATGTGTTGCTTTCTGTGTCCGTCTGCTGCTTCAGCCCCCATTGAGCCGAGAGGGAACGGCTTAATATATTATTTGATGGATTAGAGCCTGAGCGTTTTTGAATAATTCATTCTAGGTTATTAATGTGACTGTCTGCCACTGGTGTTTCATATGCCCCTGACTCTGGCTTTTTATTGGTCACTGAAAGCACACAGACATTGGAATTCTATGCCAAAACGTAACACTGTACAGTCAGCATGGCTGTCTGCATTAGACTTGTGACAGATGTGGAGATTCATTAGTGGCGGGCCCTTTCTGGCCTTGACTGATGTCCTCTACACAGTACTGGATGAAAACTTGGTTTGAGTTTGTACACTGTGTTCTCTGTGACCTGTATCACATTTGCACAGTGAAGTTTCTAATCTATCACTTTCGGGTTGGGATCCATTAGGCTCCGGTTCCATTTTTGAGTCCAGTTCAAATTTAGGAAGATGCCATGATCCATTAAGCTCAGTATCCAACACATCTTCCAAGTAAAAGAGCAGCGTAAAGAGAAGACCATTTATCGAAATAGCAAATGGGTAATCTCAAAAGAAATTGGAGTATCAGTGCACTGAAGTTTGAGTTCTTAAAGTTATGTCTTAAGTTTTATTTAAAAATGCTAAGCTAAAACTAAATCAAGAGATAAAAAAAACAAATGCTTGTCTCAATTCCATTTTCCTTAAAGTTTCAAAAGGGCATCCAGTACACACTCAAATCCAGTGTGTCCACCGCAGTGTCAGTGATTGTGCATATTCTTGGCAGGTTTGCCACACTCGTAGTAGGCCTCCTTTATTGTGCGCTGGCTTCCCTGGCAGGGTCGACAACTCAGTGGGCTGAATGTGCCGGAGCTCTGAGACTGCAGAGTGATTTGGCCCGGGCATGATGTTACTGCAAGATGAGCTGCGGAGAGATGCTAGCATATAATTGCCTGTTGAGTTGGCTGGGCGTCTTTGTGGGCTGTGTGTATTCAGGGCGTCAGCTGCAACTTTGCAGGCTGATGGGGTGGACTGTGAAGCACAGATCTCCGTTTAATGATTGCAGCAAGTTGTGCGATTGATTGGATCGCTTTGAGGCACACTTTTTGCACGGACAGCCGCCTTGTCAAAAGTGTTCTCGCTAGAATTAACTGCATATCTTGGTTTCTTCATCCACAGGCTTTGATTGACACCAAAGGTGTTGCTTTGAGATTTTTAATACCTTTTTTAAATCCCTTGAGGCTCTCCTGGTTTCTCCCTTCCTCCCTACTTACCCCCGCCTTCGCCTTCCTCTTGGAATAAGTTTTAAAAATCTAACAAGAAGAAAAAAAAACTTTTGCGTTTCAACGACTTTGAGGCCTCCATTTGGGGAAGTCTCCGAATCTATGGTGTCATCAAAACATGAAGAAAACTGCCTTCCGGTCCCACCCACTCCAGCCTACCTTCAGTGTTCACACACATGAATGCATTATGAGCGATAGTTGAAAGACATTCAAAACTTGGTCCTAGGAGGGAGTTCTTATCCTCCCACAGCTGGCCTCCAGAGGAAACATCTGCTCGGTAGCGGCGTCTCGAACTGAGGCCCACATTATGGTAAAACCACAAATCTCAGCGCTGATGCTTAGTGGAAAGCATCCTGTGAAGAACCGCTCCCCTCTCCTGAGCCTCCTGCGGTCAGCCTCAGTGAGACGCTCGCACCGACATGCTAAGATTATAGAAGCCTTGCTTGCTGATACACATCTGCAAAGGGGTGTAGTGGCCTGCTGCGTGTGTGGACTTCGAGAAGAGTTTAGATTTATAGATAATGATTTACGGATGCATTGTGTTCATATTTTGGATGGTCATAAATTGCATTGCAGGAATTGGCTTTGCATTTCTTCCGTGTAAAAACAAACAAAAAAAAAACCAAATAAATGAACTTGTACCTTCCAAATTCACAAGCTACTTTCATTATTTTACCACTCAGCCAGATTTTTATATTGGTAAAGGGCATCCAAATGCATGAGAGCCAAAGTAGCTGCTAGGATGAGACAAAGTTGTCAGGCTTAATCAAATTTTTACGTACATTTGGGCAATGTCTGGCAGTAATTTCCCCTCTCTGTTTAGAAGTAAAGGGCATGAATGGCAGATCGAGTGGGTTTGTGTTTGTGCTAGGTGGTTTGTTTGTATTTCTTTATGGTTTCGGTTATGTAGGCTGCATCTTCACTGTTTGTCTGCGTGTGTGTGCATGTGTGTGTGAGCATGTGTGTGTAAATGGCCTGTTAGCCATCTGAAAGCAGTTTCCCTCCCCGGATGATGAATCCCTCATATGTTTTTGATGTCGTCCATGAAAGCAGTTTGCGCATTTAGACTTGCAACCGCACCGCGCCCCATTTCCACTGGCTCATTTATGCACATAATAAAAACCGCTGCACGAGTGTATACCCAATTTGCCAGGTGGTTATTGCTTTCCAAATTGAATGAGCCACCCTAAGTGTGATGGTTCGAAGTTGTGCGCAGCTTAAAGGCACCATGATAGTTCCACTGATTTTAGTAGAAACAGTAGAAGAGCAAAACAACAAAACACACAAAGGACAGTTGTCTTGTGCAAAGGAGCTGACTATTGCAACCGAATGATGCTGCATATCATTCCCATAGAGCGAGACATTTGGGATACTTGTCTTGTTCTTTGCTTGCTGTGACAGCAACTCTCTGCAATTTGGGACCAATTCTCTATCAAATGTCTTGCTTTGTCCCTTGTCTTTTGTGTGTGTGTTGGTGTATGCACATGTTATGTTTGTGTTTTTTTTTTTTTTCTCTCCCGATTCAAGTTGGATTCACCATATTCTGTTTATGTGAACGTCGAGTGGCAAAGAGACATTATACTTTTCTCCATGCTGTCTGTGAATTGGTTTGATCATACACTACATAAGTCTGCATGTGGGCTTGTATGCGTTTCAGGCCTATTCATGCCTAAGTATGCGACACGGGCTCAGCCTCAAGTGTAATGTTTATGTGACCTTGGCCAGTTGCAGCCATCCCTTGCTCTCCTCCTCCTGCTCTTGCTCTCTGACGAGGGCGAGGTGGATGTGCACGGGAACCCAAGGTCGTTTTCCCCCGCCAAAAAAAAAAAGCAATAAAAATGCACTCCTACTTTTAATAAAGCAATTATAACTCATTTCCGTGTTCAATTAATTTTAAGTTTTCCATTAGGAGGGAAGTCTGAAATTGCCTCAGAATTGCTGGATATTTTTCACGCTGGCAAATGCACTGGTGGAATGTAATGCTTTTCTTAGTTACTTTAAATGTGTGTGGCTTTTACATGTTATAAAAAAATTAAAATAAATAAAAAAAATATCCTACACAATTTCACGCCAATACTTTTATTTATTTTTTAGGTGCTGTGTATTTGGAAGGCGGTTTGGAGGAGTCCCGGCAGCTCTTTGGAAGACTGCTCTTCAACACCGAGGTAACTGACAAAATGTATTACTCGTCTCTAATTTGGTTTCCTTTGCCTCTCTGTAGTTTTATGTGCAGGATGCGTATTTGCACGAGTGTATGTCTCTTTCTTTTCGTGGACACTCACTCTATGACTGATGTGTACATGCTTTGTGTACACATCAGTCATAGAGATGAGCTGTGGACACACTGGACAAAATGTTCCTATTTTGATTTGTGGAAGACATAACTGTTATGTTTTCAGCGATCCAGCCTCTTGTATTTGTTTAAACCCACACGCAGCATGTTTTGGCAAGCACCACATATTGCACGATACTGAGGCCCTGCCAGCCTCAGAACCTGGGATCTCATATAATCTGGCTTTACCCCGCAGTACTTTTCGACTAGCTGCTTATTGTGTGCACCATACTGATTTGCACAAAGACATAACAATAGGACTGAGAAAAAAGAAGATCTCGACAAGCCATAGCGTGGCTTGTATATCTTGTGAAATTAACTGGAGGTGTGGAACATTGCAATTTGCCAGTCTTGAGCAGGACACCTGCTATTGTTTGTGAGTGTGTTTGTGTGTGTGTGTGTGTGTGTGTGTGTGTGATCAGCAGGCATGAATAATTGATGAATGGATCAGTATTTGCATCTATCTTGGCAAGAAATGTTATGAGTCAATTAGATGACTTGCAGCACATCCAGTATGTAGCAGCAGCCTCTAATTAGCTATTGTGGGTGTTGGTCTGAGATTAAGTTGGTGACTCCGACACTACAGGACACACGGCTGAAACATGTTGGATCAAACGTGTTCGACCGGATCAGAGTGTCGGGGCTAAATGTTTGAAAACCTCAAACCACAAAACAACTGGGGAAGATTATCATTAATTGGGGATCATCCCTCCAACAAACAAATTTGCTGGAAATATAATATCACATTTCTTTTTTTTTTTTGACTGAAATACTTTTCAATTCACTTCAACTTTCTAATTAGCCGGATTTTCTTCATGGTTCAAGACAAATAATTTAACCGATTTTTTACTTTTGACTGAGCTGAAACGTCCTTGGTTCTGTTTTACTGTCTTCCTCTGGCCATGGAAGTCGACAGCAGTTATCAAGTTATCGTGATTTGGAGGTCTTCATTTGTATGACGAGAGATTCACTTGTAAAGACTTCTTTTAGCTGCTGAACAGATGTGGATTTAAAGAAACTGCAAAAATTTGAGTACTTATTATGGGTAACCTTGTTATTAAGAGCAGTGCAGATGATATTGGTGTAGGCAGAGGACAAGGTACACAGTCACCATCAAGACTGTGTTTAAAATAATAATAATAATAATGCAGTCGACATACAAACATGTCTTCTAATGCAAAATAAACTGGCAGCTTTGAGCACCTTGATATCCCATGACTACAAAAGAGACCTGCTGTTATTTTGTGCGTTTTGTCACTCGGGGATAAAAACAGATGAGAGGAAAGTTAGCTGTGCTTATGATAGAATTTTCAGATGGAGCATACGTTTTGAATGGGTAAAGAAAATATAAAGACAAGGGCGTATTAGTAACATGTTTTATGGGAAAAAGAGGAACCCAAATAGACAATGGGTACGATAACAGGTTCTGAATTGCTAAAATTGGGGTCAATCTTGGATGAAATCAAATGTATTTCATATAATAAAAAAAATAATAACTATAAAACTGCATTACAGGATCTTGGATTAATGGTGATTAAGGGACTCAGAGATGTAAACAGGACTAGACAAGCTAAACCTTTCAAGTGAAGTAAAAAGCAAGATCTTAAAATCAATTCTAAAATCTAATGGGAGCCTGTAAAAGATTGGCCAAATGTAGGATTTGTGATCTGTATCCTTTGTTCTACTTTAAAGTGTCTCTTCAGCATTTTGAACTGCTGGAGATGAGTGCGAGCTTTGCAGTTTATGCAAGAAAACAGGGAAGCATAAATAACTTTCTCCAAATCTAAAAAGGATAACAGACGTGATTTGATGACCCTTTGTACATGGCCTTCAAAGTAAAAAACAAACAAATATCTGTCCTGTTTCAGAAGTTTAACCATAGAACCGTTTTCTTATGTCATCGAGGCAACTCTGCAGAGAATACAAAATGATGTGATTCACACATGGTCAAATTGTCCATATAGTTATCTGCATAACAATAAATAGAGACACCATCTTATCCTCTGCCTAGCAATAAAAGTTAAGATGACATGTTGTAATGTTACCAACAGGGGCAATTTAAATTAAAAAAAAAACACAACTAATAAGGGCCTGAAATGTGACCTTGAGTAACACCACAATATAAAAAGCCACAATAGAAAATGGTCAGCTAAATAGAAAATAAACTAGTGTCTTTGATTCAACATAGGAAGTCTCAAATAAATATTGATTATTGAATGGCATTTAACACAATGAGGTTGGTGCATAGTGAAATGTACCAACAAACCTCAAGAAGCATCGCGTGGCACTGATTTCAGGATGCTTAAAAGGAATTGCGCATTATCGAATGGGCCCTAAATAATGCTGTAATAATTCTCTTGTCTTTTTGGCTGCTGAACAAGTAATATTACAGTTTTACAAGCTGATACAACTTATTGCTGCGCAGCCATGAATGCTCCAATTTACTGAAGACTGCCTCGTCTTCCAGCTCTGACATTTCACAGTGGAGACGGAACAGAAAAAAAAAAAAAAGAATATTCGTTGATGGTATTTCCCGTTCAAACCTTTCACACGCATTCGGTGCATTCCACACAATGATGATTTATCTTTTGTTTTGTCGTTGTTGTTTTTTTACGATAATAAACTCAACTCTACACACTTGTAGAGTGTCGTTTTTCCAAGTGTGTAATACTGTGTAGTAAAGTTACAATCTCGCTTTTCCTGTGGGTGGTGCCAAAGAAGAGTGTAAATGCAGAGCTTCAATGCACTGGTTTTCATCATTCATGACAGGACTGAACTGAGTCTAAATGTGTTTATCATACATACATATATATGTGTTTATTATATTTGATGCATGGCCTTTTCGCTGAAATCGAACCAGCTGCGGGGGGGAAAACATGTCAGTTGTGGTACTGTGACAATGTTTTGCACAGTCCAAGTTGCACTACAAAAAAACCTTCCCAGTGCATAACAATCGACGTTAAATTCACGGCCTTTAAATGCAGTCAACATGCTCGACTCTACTGCAAAGTAAAACCAGTTCTGATCACACACTTCACATTTCAGCTGTGGATGTTGAGGTAGCATATTGCGTGTGACTGAGATTCCCAGGAAAATTTGGGCAAACCAAAGTTGAGTGATTTCTAACTTTGGTTTGAAGTTTTTTAGACATGCAGACTGAGGATTGAAATAGTTTGGCTTGTCACCCCCCCTGCTGAATACTCCTGATGGCTTCTCTGTCACACAAAGCTGAGAGGAGACAGATGGACACAGACCAGAAAGCAAGCCGGGTGGTGTGATGGGTATGTGGGTGAGGAGTGGGGCACAGAGCTGGACAGACGCAGGGTAAGATACATTTCTGTGGTCTGCAGGACCACTTGAATCTCTGTATTTCTAGTTTAACGTGTCAGAATGGGTCTTCACACAACTCATTACCAACCTAATGAGAGGCAGTGCAAAATTGAAGGTCTCTACATTTTTCACACCCTGGAAGGTTATGCCGCTCCTATTTGTCGGTATGGTATTCCATTCACACATGGGTGATCAATCCTGTACCCTCCTTTTCTCTGTGTAACAACGGGATGCTGGCTGGTGTCTCTCTTTTGCTCCCTCCTGTATTCTCTGTCTTTCCTTTCCATTCTTTCCTCTCTCTAACACTCCAGGATGTCATTACCCCCACAGATGTTTTGCTACACTCTTATGACAAGTCAACACAAAGGCTCCACAACTCCGGAGGTAGAATTCAGAATTGACTAACTAAGACGAAAATATGCATGCAATTTCCACCTCAAGAACTAACCAGTCAAACAGTGGCCCCGGTTTTTTCACTCTCTCTCTCCCTCTGTCATTCCGTAATTGGTATGGCATTCATGGCTGGAGCGCAACAGTTATTTCCGTCCCCTTGTTTTTTCCTCAACATATCACCTTTGCTGGCACTGTTTCCCAAACAACGGGGCTCTTGCAGAGGATGGAATCTAGCTTCATTGCACACAGAAGCCCGGAGGAAACAATAGATGCTAATTTGCTAATGATGTTACTGTGGAGGTTATTAAAGCATCAGCAGAGTGGCAGGAAGCATCATCTTCAGGGGGAGATGCTCGATTGCGCCCAACCTGGACTGCAATATTGCTGGGAAAAGATGTTGATGCCACTGTGCTGTCCTGAGGGAAATGCCTCTTCTTGAGGAGCAATCATCATAATGATGAAATCACTAGTTACCCATGGGCTCATCTGTTGGCTTTTATGAACACCATCGCACAAATACACACGCAAAGACTAAATGCAACAAAGGTTGCTGTGACAACCGAGACGGTCACCATGGCACTGTGGTGGTCGCTATTGGTAGTATAGCAGCGCAGCCTTCTCCCTACCTTGCTCACTTCTGGGTGCAGCGCTTTAAAGGGTTTTAGAACGGCTTGCCTTTAACCGACTCGAGCAGAGACGGATTCAAATATTTTTTTCACTTTTTCGCCACATTTTCATATTGTTAACAGAGCTGATGTGTATTCTGAATTGAGTGGTTTTTGCAAAGAAGGCCTGTAAATCAGGTTTGAACTGTATTTAATAATTATTACTTAGTCTGATAGTATTTGGGTCTCTTGGTACACCAATAGAGTGTCCTAGGGTTACATGCACATCCAGGTGAAAGGCTGCCTTACAACTCCCTCTATACTAAAGGTCACCTCTCTGGATTGCAGCAACAGTAACCCCCTGTCTCATTTTAGGTGGATCAATCCAGTTCTTTCTGCATAAAGACAGATTATTAATTTGTGTTCCCATAAAAAAGAACATGCGCTGGACATGAGCCTATTTGAGTGAGTAAGTGTTTCTCTTTTCTGTTACATGAACCACAAACAATACACTCCACTTCTCTTTTCACTCGGCTACTCTTTGCCTATTCAACACCCCAGTGTCCCTTTCTGTTCTCTGGTAGTATCTGTGCAATTTGTATGCTTTGTCGTGTGACAGCGACAGACAATATGTCCAATGTTTGAATGAGAGTGTGTATGGCTTCTCCACTGTGTCCTTGGTTGAGCAATAGCTTGGAGAATAATCTCCATCTGGCAACAAAAGTGCATGTATTTTTTTGGCCTTAAGCCTTTATTATAGCGATAGGACAGATAGACTAGAAAAGGGGAGAGAGGGAGGCTCTACTATGTTGGGCGCCTGCTACATTAAAAAAAAAAAAAATCTTTTTGTATTTATTACTGGAGCACGTATGGCCTATGCGATACACTCGTCTACATCAGACAAGGAAGTGTGGGGATTGGGTAAAGTGCAGTAGTAAACGGCGAGCCCCGGGATGGGAGCTAAGCTAACCAAACTAGGACCTAATGTTGTTCCATTAACGTTTCCCAGCCTGCTCCTGGTCGTAGGAAATTAAGATGGATGAAATAAGACTCAAGCGAACCCAGTGTCCCGGATCAAGCTGTTGGCAGACTCTGTGTTTACATCAATGATGCTTGGGGCTCAAACGTAGCCGTGTTTCCCTGTTGTCGAATTTCTATTGTTAAAGATGCCAGCCGTGATATCTGCCCAGAGAATTCACCATTGTTTTTGTTGCTTCTGTTTACATTTCTCCTGATGCAAATTCAAAAAATGCACTACAGGAAAGGTTTGTTTTAGGTCATGTTTTTTTTGTCTAGCTCCACCTGTGCAACTTTGTGTGTTGCAGGATGACAATTAATGATCATTGAATCCTTAATAAATAAATACATGCGCACATTCACCAGCCATGTTCTATGTCACACATTTCTGCCCACCCTCAGAAGCTGTAAAAGTTGCGATGTTCACCTCAACCATTAACCACATGGTGGACTTCACAAAAGTCTGTACTAGTGTTCTCATATTTGGAAGATAACCTTGACCATTCACTGGCAGAAGCCTCCATTTTGGACTTAGGGCTGCTTTTATGTTGGTATTGATTAGCGACGCTATCTCATCGATTTCTTTGCTGCACTAATACGTTTGATGGATTGATTGGCAGCCTGTAGCCAGAGACCAATTTGTCAAGGAGCATTGGACCTTGTCAGAGAAGAGCACCATTATGTCCCAATCATGGATGGCCAACAATCTCAGGGGTGTGTGGGGGGTAGAGTGTGTGGGTTGTGGGTATAGTGGTGTTGACTATTCATGGTTGGTTTGTGAGCCCTGTGTATGTGCAAGACTGAGCCTGTGTCTCGATTCCCTCGTGGGTTATAGAAGCGCTGACTGAAGCCCACCTTAGAACGGAGATCATAGGAGGTTTCTCCAAGTTGCCTTTCATTTTGCTCATTATGGGTAGGTCGTTGACATATGTTTTCTTTATCCTTTTTCTGTTTGTAGCACAAGCACTCCATCCTCCAAATGGCTAGGATTCAGCTGCTGCACATGATGATTTGCACCCCCAGTAATTATACCTTCATCGTGCTGAGAGAGAGAGAGACTGAGAAGGGAGGTGAAAAAAAGAAAAAAAAACCCTGTTGTTATTCTTAAATCCCCACTGGATGCTGGCTTAATCATTGTCTGCCTTGTCTTTGGAATGGCTGTAATTGAAACATTAGCTGTTCAGGTCTATATACAGCATGTGGGCGGATCGCGTGCGCCCTGTGGATGGATTTTCATCATAAGCCTCGATCACAAGCCGAAACAACTTGTGTGTACTTCACTTCCTCCCGTGTTGCTATCACTTGCTACGTATTTTACCGCAATTTATGTGGCTGCAAAATCACCACGTCAAAAGCCAATGTTGTATTCACAAGCGGGCTACGTGTTGACTTGATACCTGCTCTGTGCTTAGTGCTTTTCAACTCCAGTTCTAGGCCAAGAGACAAGTAGCCAAAAGGAAGCATTGCTCAAATGTATTGACCACTTTCATGAATTTTTCATTGGTTGCTCAAGGCGATGGGTTGCCAGCTGGGTGGGTTGAGAAGATGAGGCGCCCATTCGATGCCGCTGACCACACACAACCCTCCCTGTGGGCTAACGCTGCATTTTAAAGGTTTATCTCCTTGAACCTTTTAAACACCTTAGTGATACTGTACTTTAAAGGCCCTCGCCACATCTCTATCACCGACATGACTCAACCAACATTAGACCCCAGGCCGAAAACTGCTTCTGACTGGCGTTGTCCTTGGCAACAACTTGAGAGCCACAGCTTCCACTCCCTCACTCTCTCTGCTGTCTTATTTTTCAGCCTCTGTCTTTTCTACCATTCAATCTTGTGTGGTAACCTCAGAGCAGGGTTGCGGAAACATGTTGATCTTGAACATATTTCTCTCCACATCCCGGGGAGGCACAAGGAGTCCAGCACTGTCGATGTGTGTCTCCAGAGACGACACACCTCTCGCAACCAAATCCCTCAAACCGCAACACCCCTCGCCTTCCGCTCAAATCCACATCCCCCCCACCCCCCACCTCACTCCCAATTGGGTGGTCGATATACAGACCTCTTGGGCTGAAAATGCGATGCAGACTCATTTGTTGTTATCTCACCGGCCCACATCGGGGCTGTTGTTGACACCTGAAAGCACTTAGACTAAAGGAATATAGTGAGGGTCCCCAACATCGAACCATCTGTGTCACAATCTGAGTTTCTTTTGTCCGCCGCGGAATCGTTACCAAAAGAACACAACTTTATCATTAAGTGTTAATTTGTGAAATAGAGCTGCTTTCTCTGATATTGGCGAAGAGCGAGTAGTCGACTCTAAAGACTCTAAAATCTCAGAGGCATTTACTGACCAAGCATCTCAGTTTCTTTCCTTATATGTACAGGCTAAAATGATATCTTTGTGTCAGTGTTAAGGTTTCCTGTCCACCGCAGTAGCCCCGTGAAACTTTTTTAGAACTACCGTTGCATCACAGAAAATGTGCAAGGCTGATGAAATTCAACAAGAGAAATGTAATACTTAGAAATCCACTTTATTATCATACAATGTTTTTGTTCTTAAGCCTGGACCTTAATTATTTGTAGAGCAAAACAAGCATTTGAGCATGCAATTGCTACTTAATGTTTATTTAAAAAATATATATATATTTAGTAAGTTTATTATGTTTATTTGTACTGTTTTTGTGTTGTTAGAATTTTCTTATTTTTCTTTTTTAAAGCACAGATGACCCTCACAATCACTGTAATTTCTTTCCTCTGACCGCTCATCTCTCTCCCTCCTCTTTTTCTGTCTTCGCAGGGCCTACAGGAGGTCTGGCTCAACTACCCACCACACCCCCTGCAGGTTCGTTGAGAGACGTTTTAGCAAAGATGTTTTATTTTGGGCTCGGTGCCTCTCATTAAAACTCCCCTCACCCCCAAGACAAAAGCTTTCTCCCATTTGAAGTTTTCCAGCCTAAATGCATGTTTCCTTCTTGTGCGTGTGTGTGTAGCTAACAGAGGTGGGCAAGCCGTTAGTTATTTTTGCCTGAGGCTGACGGGGTTCTTTATAGCTGTCACAAGGCCCCCAGTAGCCTTCCACTAACCTTCATTGTTCTGCTCCCGTGTCTCGCTGCTCTTCATTTTGGTCCAGACCCCTAATCTACTTTTTCATTTACTCAGTCTGTATTCCTCCACGACATTGCTCCTTTTGCTCTTCTTTCTCCGCAGCGTCATTCTCCCCTTCTCCGAGTTGCTGCTTTTGCACTCCCTCTGTCTCTTCACTCACTCTCTGTCTGTTCTGCCGTTCTTTGCGTTGCATGATCTGCCCAAAAACATTGAACATGTCAACAGTGTTTGTTTGAAATTAGGATTTGGAAGAAGAGATCAAAGATGCCATAACAGGATTACAGTCCCAAATCACATGGGGCCTCCAGGGACCGTCAGGCCTCCTTCTCTCTGATGTGTTTGTGTGGAGAAAGTGTTTCTTTGTGTCTATGCCGAGACTCGTCTTTAAGCAGTTTATTCTCTTCATCTCCCTGCGTGTGCATGAGTGTTGCAGCGCCTTCATATGTACATTTTTGCATATCCATGTTTGGCCCAAAATAGCATTGTGTGATTCTGTTTACGTGCATCTGCTTATGCTTGATTTTTCCTCATCTTTGCCTCATCACCACTGTGTTTTTCCATCCTCAAATGCTGAAGACAGACACAGAGTGCATGGATGGTTTTTTTTTCCCTTTCATTCAGCCCTTTGCACAGCGGAGGCCTCAACAGCGGGCACCGTGGTCAGGGTGGAGGCCCGGGGTCAGCCCTACAGCCGCTCTGTGGTGCAAGGGAACCTCCACAGTTTGCTGCATGAGTAGTCATTAGCCGCTTCTGAGCCGCGGCCGCATTACCTCACACTGTGTGTGTCTGAGGTTTCCTCAGGGTGGTCCCCCGCCAGTGGGGTAACGCATGTTAAATTGTGCCAACCTCTTGGAAGCTTAATAGCATCCTGACCTTTTTGGCTCGAGGTGATCTAATCAGCAGTTTCACACAAGGAAAAAACATCTTTCCCTTCATTATTTATTTATTTAATTATTTATTCTATAATTGAGGAAAGCCCCCAGGAGTTTAGGCTAGAACATTAGGCCTAAAATTGTTGCTGAGAATTAACAAGGTGTCACCCCCCCCCCCCTGTCCACCAAGACGAGGATGACAAAACAGAGGTGAAAGAGGAGCCGTCTTAATGAGGTTTGAGTGGATGGCAATGGCAGCTCGCCATGGCGTGGGTAATTATGCGTACACCCGACTTTGGCATACACGCATACATTAGCCTTGCCACTGCCGTGCCCTACAGAGCGCAGTGGAATGCTACGTGGCTGACAGGCAAATCTTTATGTCTTTCGTGTTCGTTCGATTCGCACCAGCGCATCATCAACCCCAGCTCTCCAGAACAATTTACCAGAACGTCATTTACATTGAGTCTAGATCTTCACATTTTTTCTTTGGGTTTATTGGGGAGATTCATGAGTGTCAGGCTTTTTGGACCTCAAAAGACCTTGGCTCTGATTCTGCCTTCTGTCTGGACTGAGCTGAAAGTGATGCTTTGAAGCCATTTCAAAAGAGTTATATTTTTTTCCTTTTTTCACAACTGCTGTTGATTTTTTTATTTTTTTTTTCTCCTCATCTCTTCACTTCGTTTGAAGCCTTGCTGCTGGCCATTCCCCCTGAAGGATAGAGCCTCTGAGTGCTGAACTCGTCAGATGCCTTCAGTTGTGATGCATGACATTTAAACGCCTTTCGTTAATTAACAGAGGGGGGAAAAAAGGCACAAATTAAATGTTTCTCAGTACATATTGGAAGATGGAACCAGGACATTACAGGCAGCACTCCAATTAAAATACTGAGTTTGAAGCAACATCCCTGCTCTGCGCACTGGCTTGACATGGAAGACTTCTTCTGGAAAGCCTTGAATGTAGCTTTCTTTATTCTTATTTTTGGGGGACTTTCTGTACATCTTAACGCAGCACACATACAGAGTCGATTTTAATGTGCTTTTTGTTCCCTGTGAATGTCCACATGAAATTATTGTGGCTCAACGTTTCTGTTTTCTTTAGAAAAGATGTCTTGGTCAAGCTTACAGTTGTTCCACGCAGAGGCCAATTAGATGTTTCAGGCTGTCTAATTAATGCACCCATAAGGATATGTCTTGATTCAACTAACGTGCATGCACATATTTTCCAAGCATATAGTTTCTTTTTCTAATAAGCGCAGACGCGCAGCGTGTTTCACTGAAGCCGTGTACCTCTGTACTCGCCGAGCCCTAAAGCTGATTTTGTTAATAATCTACAGAAATTTTCACAACCGAAAACTATTCTTTCAAGACTTATCCAATCACGAGGCCGGGAGCCTCTGATATAGGCTGCTTCAGACCAAACAAGACTTACAGTACGACTGAGTCACCAGAGATATTAATTGACTGTGAATCGCCAGATTTGGAGAGAGAGAGAGAGAAAAGCGAGCTGTTTGACTTAAAACTTAATGACTAAGAGATTCCATCTGCTGCACATCATCTGAGTTTGTTTTGAGGCGGAGTAAAAAACACACACTCTAAACAGGCCCTCAAGCAGCACATACTGTAGAGGTTCATTTCATTTAAGGAATTTATTTGACGCTCTTATGTGGAACAACTTCATTAGGCAAGTAGTTTTTTGTGTCTGGTTCAAAGATCATTGAAGTGGTCGCGCTGGTTGTTACTGGAAACGTATATTTTTTTCCCCGTTTCTTCATTTCTTCAAAACACAATACATTCAGTGAAGAAGTGGGTTGGAAAGTGACTTAATTCATATGTATTTATACATACTATTCCAAATAGTATATGACATACTATCGCAAATGGTACATATTATGAATATAAGGGCAAAAGTTTTTATACCTGCCTTTTATATACACTCTGATCGCCGATCTTGGCGATATGGCCATATCTTGTATCATGATATAGGTCATTTGATATCCCGATAACTATATATCACAAAAAAAAGCATGCTTTCTGCTAATTCAATAAATGAAGATATGAATTTATCACTTGGTAACGCCTATTTGTGTATGCTCCTGTTTGAATTAAATACTTGACAAATGAGAAGTATTTAGTTTCTTATCATTTTATCAAGACGACGCGTTGTCCGAGTGACTTAAATATTGTCGTAACGGAGTTCGTCCGCTATTTTTTCAACACCGTTTGTAATGGAACCTGTTTTGCGAGGATTTTCTCCCTTTTTCAGCCACAAGAACATTAGTGAGGTGGGCCACAAATGTGTCGCGATGAGGTCTGGCTCACAGCTGTCGTTCAAGTTCCCCCCCAGAGGTGCTGGATGGGATTGTCAGGGCTCTGCACAGGCCAGTCAAGTTCTTCAACGGCAAACTGGGAAAACTTTTTCTTTACGGACTATGCAAAAGAGCATTGTGGTGTTGAAACGGGAACGGTTGTCCCTTTTCACGCACAATGTTGCCACAAAGTTGAAGGAACACTATTGTCTAAAAATATCACTGTATGCCGTGACATTCAGATTTCCCTTCATTGGAACGAAGCGCCGTAAACAACGAAGTAGACGAATGTATTGTATAAAAAGAAAATCCTTGCAGAACCAGGTTTTTTGTTACAAAAACACCTTTTTGTGCTCTTTCTTCTTTTTCTCCCTTGGCCAGGTCCAGGAGCCTCAGACGGACAGGCAGCTGATTGAGACGTCTCCCGTCCTCCAGAAACTGACCAGCTTCGAGGACTGTATTGGAATTTTGTTCACACACGTGCGCCTTCTGGCCAGAGCCTTCACTTTGAGGACTGTGGGCTTCAACCACCTCACCCTGTAAGTACGGCCAGTGTTTGTTTGTTGATAATGGAGTTACAGCCAATTAAAATGCAAAGCGAGGCACTAGTTGGCCAGATGTAATTTGCAAGGATGCTGCAGAACTAGCCAGACTGTGTCTGTTGCTCCCTTTAGAGGTGATGAGGCATGATGCATTATAATATATAATATGATCTGAGATGCTGGGAGTTTTGCTATACGTCAAGCATTTTAAATTGTTTTATCTGCTGTGCATGCGGCACATCCCACATCATCATTATATTAACCCCCTGCAGCTTATACATTTTCTTGCAGTCTCTAAGACTTGCCTCTATAGCAAGCGATGTCCTGAATGTCACGTTCAAAGTACCGTAGTGAAAGATAGCCTCTTTCACTGGGTTTCTGCCCAGTCCCTAATCCAAGGGTTTCACAGCCGAGAGAGAGAGAGGCCCAAGGGACTCTGAAGTCCCCATATCTGTAGTCTGCCTCTATCTGTGAGGCCATAACCTCAGTGCCTCATGGGAAATGGGGTTTTGATTCACTGGGTTGTCCAGGGCACAGGGTTTAAAATGTCTCTTCTTTTTTTGTTTCATTCATTGCAGCCACATCTCTTATTTGACATATTTTTCTCTATCTGTCATGCTTCAGTCCACCTTTTATGAATTCTTGGATTCTCACCGAAATTTTGTTTTATATCCGCATTTAATCGAGACTACATATACTATACATATAATACTGCAGTATTCCTGTATGTTGTTTGGGTTTTTGAGTAGTTTTTTCCTCCAACGTTTCACAGTGATGCTGTGGTGATTTGCCGCTGAAATTTTCCGCTATGACGTTTGTTCAGTAGCCAGGTAGAAACTTCCACTGTCGTGTCTTGAAAAATGACGACCTGGCTTGTTGGTAACAAACATGTCACCATTGTGGAGCTACAATTGAGCCTTGCCAGTCATTCATTGATGGAATGCAAATTTGAAAAGATTGCTATTTTTAATAAGACAAATGTTTTTCACTAATGAGACGGTTCACTTCAATGTCAGGTGTTTCGGATTCCGAGCATGAGAGGGTTATTTTAACTTACTTCTGAGCTTAACAACACAACACAATAGTGAGTTTGACAGCTGCAGTAATTTAGCCTTGGCAACACACCTCTGATTTCTTATTGGCAGGCTGCACTCTGTAATTGCTTGCTTGGGTTTGCCACAAGGACATTGGTGTGTGTGTGTTGTGTGTGTTCTAATCCATCAATTGAATGTCAAACCTCTTGCCACTCATGGTCAGTGAAGTCGATTAGAGGTCCAGAGGTTTGTCTCCCACTGAGCTTTACTTTAAAGGACTTTCCAACTCGAGGTTGATGCCAATGATATTTCCTAACTTGGCGGTATCACATCCAAAAGCTTAACAGACTATATTTCGGGTGGAAATTTCACCTAATGCATTTTTTATTTCGCATAATTGTGTTGTTACCTTTTTCCTGCAGCAAAAGAACGGAATAATTCATATATTTTCAGGGTTATTTATGTTCATTAGCTTGCGAATGGCCAAAGGCAGGTTGACCTAAATAGAGCCGACTCACTTGAAAGCTGGAACTGAGCAACGGCTGACCATAGGAACCAAAGGTTATACCAAAGTAGGTCCCGCTACCGTGATGGAGAGAAGAACGAGGTCAGATAACGGAAATGAATGTCAGACAATAAGCTACGCAGCGGATGAGGAGACGGGACCCAGGTTGGCCTTCAGCCTCACTTTATGTAGAAATATAGGACAAAGTGACCTAGAAGAAGACAGCGCAGGAAGCAAAGAAGGAGGTTGACCCTGTTTATAGGCAGTGGAGGCCAGAGGCTACTACCAGACAACAGAAATGGAGAGCTCCGGCCCCCAGGAGCTGAGCTTCCTATCTCTCAGCGGAAGAGCTGGGTGTTGCAACGTTTTCACTAAGTTCTGTATTTGTTACATGAAAGTACATTTCGCTGTGCAGCTTTTATACTCGTTATTTGAAACATTCATACCTGTAATTATACTGCACTGAATATATTTAAGTTGTGCACAGTTGAAAGTTGAAGTAAACTCAACGTTAAAAATAATAATTTATTTATTTATTTTGTGACAAATGCCTGAAGAAAAAGCAACAACCAGTTCACAGGCTGTTGCGGCTTCATCATTGCAGATTGTCTGCATCAGTCACTTTTAGGTTGGAAAATATTCTTTAATGATGAGGATTCTTTAAATAAAGAAACTGCCTTTGAGTTAGGTAATTACAATATTTTTTATTATAGTATTCATACAGTATTTAAACAAGACATAATAAGCAGACTACTCAAATGATGTGCTAAAAAAAACATTTTGAAAATATTTCACTTAATTTGCAGAAGAAAAGTATGACTTTAAGATGAGGTAGAAACAATGGCATCGTTGTGCCGCTGACCGCTGAAGGCATGCGCTGCGTATAATACACTAGAAGACAACTAAGTCTGTAGAAGAGCATTAACTCGAAACGTCACTTGTGGATGTGCTAATAAATTGCACTTAGGGGAGCTACAGTGTGCAGAACCTTTATTTATGTTTTCATTAAGATTAGGTAGTCCATTAAATAGCGTGTCTATAAAGATTTAACATCATTCATACTGTAAAGCCGAGGCAATATTTCTCCTCCGCAGTGAAACACACTCAATTATTTCTCTGCTCATTGCAATCTTGCTGAAAGAGACTCTGAGATTCCATTATATTGAAGTACCATTTTGTATTTGTATTGATCTTTTAAAGTAGTAAAAATACAAAAAATGACACTGAGTGTAACACTTTGTAGATAGTAGCAACAGATTACACATGTGAACCTTACACAAGCATGTACACATAAAACAAGAACATTATTTCCCTTAGAACTGAGAGGAGAAATGGCCTTAAAAGATGGAGTGCTCCCCTCTTTTGGAGCAGGAAGCATGTCGCCGCCTCCTCAGAGGGGCTGTTAAAGGTATTTTAGATCAAAGTCAAAGGCGAATAAAGACCTCGGCTCCACACTTTACTTCAATTTCCCCCACCTTGCTGGAGTATTGTGCCTCTGCTGTTGAAGTGAATAAGGAATGGCTCTTTGCGCTGCTTCACACAGCAACGCATTCCTCCCTGACCCGCTCCATCTCTCCCTTTTCCCTCTAGCTCTTCTCTATTTTTCCCTTTGCTCTCTCGCTGTCGCTCCACTATTCCCTTTCTCCCTCTGCCTCCTATTGGACGTGAAAATCACTCTCATTCCACCTTCCCCCTCCGTTTCTACTCAACATACGCTCTCTGGCATCCCAGCTCACATGCAGTGTGCGTGGTATGGCTCTTGAGAGCGATGTACAGTAGCAAAGTGCAGGATGAACGAGGAGTTCTCTTCGTCTCCCACTAGCCTCTATTTCCCTCCTCTTTGACCACCACCCTCTCATCCCGACCGCCGCTTCTTGACACTCTCATGTGTCGTGGCAAAGCCTTTTCATTAAGAAGCTCTGTGATTATTTTTAATGTGGGAGTGTGCGTCAGGCAGCGTCCCTTTCCTCCTAATGAAGCTCAATTCTGGACCTGAAAGGCAGACTGAAATGAAAAGTAGCTTTTCATGTTCGTACTGATCCAGTGTCCCTGCATTGACTGTTCTGCTCTTTTATATCTTTAGTATTCATCAAAATGCTTTCCTGTTTGTAATATGCACTTGAATATTCAAGTGGCATTTGTAGAGCTGCAACGATTAGTCGACTAATCAATTAGTTGAAGAAATCTGCAATTATATTGATAATGAATTGATTGTTAGTAATTTTTCATGCAAAAATGGGGGGAAAATACTGTTTTCAGCATCTCAAAGATGGAGATTTCCTTTTTTTCCTGTGATTTATAAAAGTGAATATTTTTAGGGATTTGAACTGACAAAACAAGACATTTAAAGATATCACCTTGAATTTTGAGAAACTGGGAGGGACATTTTTCTCTTTTTTTTTTTTCCCCCAGAAAATGTATAGACCAAACTAATTAATCGATTAATCTAGAAAATAATTGGCAGATTCATCGATAATGAATATAATCGTTCGTTGTAGCTATAGACATCTGGGCGACATAGCAAGCGATTTAAAGACGTCACTGTGGGCTGGGGAATATGGACATTTCATAAACTAAACGATTTAAGGGACAAAAAATGTTCCACAAATGAACCTAGAAGGACAATAATTGAGCAATGTCATAGATTTGGACGCTTGTTGGCAGAAAGGTTTTGTACACTTCCAAAAGTGCTGCTGCTGTTGTTAAAGTGACTGGAACGTGTTAATTTCGCCCTCCTCTTCTGCCCTCTTGTACAACACTGTGGGTGAGAGAAGCCAGCAGTCCTCCTCACAATCACTGTGGTTCTTCAGAGACTCCACGATTGATTTAGAGCTCAAATATTTAACCGATAAGTTGATCAAAAGAAAGCAATTGATGATAACGTTAATAATCGATTCATTGTTAAATGCCTTGCCTATTCATGGGAACGTTCTCTGGTTACAGCTTCTCAAGCGTGAGAATTAGTCTTTCTCTGTTTTTATATCATTGTAAATTGAATAACTTTTGGCTTTTTGGACTGTTGGTTTGACAAAATAAACAATTGTGATGGGGTTTCCTTCAATCTACTATACACTAAACATCTAGTCAGCAGGAAAAGTAATCAAGGGATTAATTATTAATCGAAATAATTGACAGTTGCAGCCCTGCTAAAGATGCTCCGAGTGCTGTTTCCTCTTCGGCTCAGATCCCTCTGGCTCAGATAGGCAGCGGCTCACAAAAGGCAGAGGCGCCAGGAATCGGACAATAAACTTTTGCCTTTCCCCCCCCTTTTGATGTCAGCCTCCTTGCCGTCTTTCTACCTCAGCATGTTTCCCTCTCATCTTTAGACTTTTCCCCTCCTGCTAGAATTTCATATCTATAGATGGATGTGTGCGCCGCTGCTGTACATACCTCGCTGCCTGCACTTACGCCCACCCACCTAACTCTTCCTGCCTGGCACAGCACCAGCCCACATCTGCAATGCTAATCTATAATTCTGTTTAATTAATGACCTGCCTTTCACCGATGGGGAGAAAGGCGGAAAGCTGATGTACAGTATCACAGCGTTGCCTTTAGCTTTTTCTATGAATTGTTCGAAGGTTGAAAGCAGTTCTGTAAACCTGTGTGCACGCCTGCTTCTTTTTATGGGTTTAGGATTTTGACAGGCAGGTGTACCAGAGTTTTTTTTTTTTTTTTTAAGCATGTACCCCCACCCCCCTCCACCCCAAGCTTGAATTGTAATCAAAGCACGACAGTGGTTTTCTTCAGAAGGGTTGCTACTTCAGGCAGCCTCCGAGTCGTCACACAGCTTGTCAGTGCAGCTGTTCCCAGAGGCCACCCATGAAATGTACATCAGCCGACTTTCTGCGTTGCTGTTAAAAGACTAAAAGCCTGGTAGATTTGTTGAGAACGCATGATGCCTTTCATGACCCACTGATGCGAAACCTCCCTGTCCCCTTCTTTTTGCACAACTTCCCCGTGCCCTTCCACTTCACCCCTACTATTTCACCCCCCCATATCCTTCCGTAACCTTGTGTTTTCTTTTTTGTTTCAATTCTCACTCGTCCTTTTTCTCTGTTTACCTCATGCTTGTCCAGGGGCCACAACCAGAGGATGGAGTTCTTGGGAGACTCTATCATGCAGCTGGTGGCCACAGAGTACCTCTTCATCCACTTCCCTGACCACCACGAGGGACATTTAACCGTAAGATCACATCACTTGCATCATATCTCATCCGACACACTCCTCACAGGCTCTTATTTACATCTGCATCTTTTCACCCGTGTTTTGTCTTTCTTACATCTGAAGTTGCTCAAAACTGCTGTTCCCTGCTTCTTACACAAGTTTACCTAAAATTAAGTTACAGCTGTGCTTTTGTGTGTGTGGGGAATTTCTTTTTTTCTTCCTTTCTTCTCCAAGTGCCAGCCAGGTATTCACCCCCCATCCTTTTTCTCTTGTTTCCACAAAATAACTCTCTTCCACTCCTAACCCCACACTGTGCCTGTATGTTTACTGTAGTCCTCCTTGTGATGGGTATTGTCATAAGACAAAATTGTTCCGTGGTTTTCAATAACACATCTTTGTCTGCAGAGTTTTACACAAACTGTCAAGCGTCGGAAAAAGTGAAGTGGCGTGTGTGTGTGCGTCTTGTAACGCCGGTACAAAGCGAATGATCACACTTTGAACATGCGAGTCCATTTTCTGACAGCGTCAGGCGGCATTACATCTCCCTCTTTTCATTTTAGCATCAGCACTTCTCTTCAGAAGGCCGACCACTCGAGGCTAGAGGGATTGAACTGGGCTAAACCTGAATAAGAACCTTTTGCGGTTTTTGATATTTATTCGTGGATAGCCCTTATAGAAGGAGGCCGTGACGTCATTTGTTTAAAAGCTTCCTTCAAGCTTTCGTTGAGACTGAAAGCTCCAGCTATGCCCAAGAGTCAAAATGGGATACATCTGAAATGGATTTCAAATCGGGGAGGGAAGTGCTCATTCAACTAGTGTGTGTGTGTGTGTGTGTGTGTGTGTGTGTGTGTGTGTGTGTGTG
>CALSBV010012172.1:1480710-1514450 GCA_943590825.1 Bovichtus diacanthus
GTGTGTGTGTGTGTGTGTGTGTGTGTGTGTGTGTGTGTGTGTGTGTGGGGCTCCCTCCAATTGCGTGTGTACAGTTAAGGAGGGCACATCACAGCAAGACCGATTCAGTCATATTGCATTCCATTTGCTCTTTTCCGCATCTTGTAGCTATATTTAACATGTTTGTGTTTTTCCTTTTAGAGACGTGAATGTACCTTACCCAGGCTAACATGTTGTCATCCGCTAAGCTCCAAGTCACAATGTAATATTTAACAGAGCAACGTGCAATTTCCCTGAAACATTTACTCTGCATTACCGTTTCTGTCTTTGATGAATTATTCCTAGTGCGGTTTATTTTTATGTTTTTGTGTACTTCTGTGCATATTTCCATGCAAGCGTGTGCGAGCGTGAGTACCTTGACAGAATTTCTGACAGGTGGACAGGCAAGTGTGACGCTCTTTTTGTTTGTCCGTAGCTACTCCGCAGTTCGCTGGTAAACAACCGCACACAGGCCAAAGTGGCAGAGGAGCTGGGCATGCAGGATTTCGCCATCACCAACGACAAAACCAAAAGGCCAGTCGCACTACGGACCAAGACTCTGGCTGACTTGTTGGAGTGTATGTTCACATCCCCCTTTGATTCATTTGCAGAGAGAAAATCTTTATAGATCCATCTAAACCTCTCCTCAACCTTTTTCTTGCATGTCTCTCCAGAATGTGCAGTTTAAGACGGCAGCATGAAGTACCATTATTGATTTCTTTGTTCCCTTTGTGTTAGATGTCAAACACAGTCATTTCTCTGCTGAAGACACTGGAAGACGCTCCCCTATGTGCTTAGTATGACTGGAGCAGTCGGTGTTGATTTTCTTCTTTCTTTCTTTTTTTTTCTTCCCACCAGCTGCCACAATTAACAAACTACGTGTAGTGTTCTACCACCTTTTTAATAGATTTTTGGGTCGGAATAAGACATAAAATGAAATATGCTCAGTAAAATAAGTGGATGGTGGAAGACATTTGGCAGCTGAAGGGAAAATGATCTGCATCATCCAGTGGTTGTTTTATCCACTCTGGTTTAGTAGATTTTAATGTCTTGCTTCCAGGATAAAATATAAATTGGAGTGGGCAGTTGGCCTGGAAGGTAGAGAGTCTCATAACTAAAGCATCTAAGAAAGTCAAACTGAAAACGCAGCCAGTGTAGGTTTATCAACAGTGGGAGCAGTGCACCAGTCTCACGCGTCTTTACACACTGAGAGTTAGTTACTATAGCATTGTTATACATTTGAATGAGTACAAGTGTTGGACTGCCTCTTTCTCATATTTGACTTCCTACTGTATATTACATGCACGTGTAAACTGCATGTGGTCGTAGCTGTGCCAAGGGGTTTTTGGTGAGATAAAGGGTAGAAAGTCCAAGTACTATTCATTCAAATAACGGGTTACACTGACATTGCATTATGGTAATGTGTAATAATAAAACAAACGCAGTGCCGGTGAGGAATTTGCCCGACATTTAAGGTGCAAACCTGGGTTCCCACGGATTGAATTCATTAATCTAAAAAAAGAAAAAAGGCCTTTATTGGTATCTTTAATCAATCTTTCCTGCTCGGGATAGCGTAAAAGTTGCGTGTAAAAATAGTCTTAAATTTCATTCCGAATTGCAATTCAATCCAACTTGCTTTAAGCTGTAGGAGCCCTGACAAACGGGGACGAGGCTTCGATGCTTTGCTCTGATGCGTCTGGTGTGGCTCTGTTGCTGAAAGGTGACACAGAACTCCGTGGCTCTTGGCAACGAACAATGAAATGATCCCTTAAAGTTTTCAGATATCTATTGTTTTCGGCATTAAAAAATCCAATGTTGCTCTAATGGAAGCCTACTCTTCCGATATGAATGCATAATGTCCCCCAATCCCCGAGTCCTCAAATTTAAAAAAGATGGTAAGTTCTTCTTTTATTAATGTGTGCCTATGGGTGTTAAAATCAAATAAATGTAGCTCCTTTATTTTTTACTGCATGATCCATGGTTTCAGTCTAAGGAAAGTGTAGGTTGAAGCTATTTTTCGCATGTCCAAAATAATAATTGCAAAGAATACGGTGGCCCCTCCACGTGACGAGAGGAAGATACAGGTCAAAGGCAGAGTGGTGAGAAAAAGGGTGTTCTGTGATCGGGCTCATGTGCATTGGAGGAGATGCCCATTGCAGTCCTCATTAGGCCAAGAAAGGGAGCTGGCAGCCATGGGGACTGTAGTACATTCCACATTTGCAGGAAAAAATGGGGGGAAAAACAAAGGAAGAAAAAGGCACTAATGCATTCCAGGTCCGCATTGAATAGGCAGACTTTAATACACAAGCTTCACATCATTTGCCTTTCAAATTATCTTTCAAAGTTGAGTCCAGAGCAGAGTTGATGACACAGGAAGGGGACGAGGGTCAGCACTGGAAATGAGTGCCGCTTTTGCGCATATGAAAAGTTGTGCCCTGCAGCTACAGCAGGCCTCCTGAAATATTACCTATTATTCTTCTCTCATGTCCCACTGTCTTAGTCACGGGGATGAGTGAATGCACTGGCAGCTAATACAAGAGGCAAACAAAGGAACAGCCACGAGATGAAGATGACACCCAGCACCCACTGATTACATTTCAAATATCTATTTTTTCCCCCGTTCAGTTAGACCGGCAGTTACTCTCATTTCAGCTTGACATACAATTCTATCTTTTATATAGATGTTTCTGTGAACTCTGTGTGGCCCTCGCTATAACAATTTCCTGTTTGCTGGAAAAAGGCAGAGGAGAGTCTTCTCCAATTGTTTACATTAACATCACCTATGTAACTTGCTGTGGAGGCCACAGCTGAGGTTTGGCCTATTGTCTTTGTTAATGTTTCAACAAAGAGTGTAAAAAAAGGAAGCCAACTGCTATATATTTTTTGTCATAACTGCGGCCTTTATTTTTCTCTGTCTACAGCTTTCATTGCAGCTCTCTACATTGATAAGGATCTGGAGTACGTGCACACCTTCATGAACGTCTGCTTCTTCCCCCGGCTCAAGGTGAGCCCCTATTGATAGTCATTCACCGCCTGCACCTGATCAATGAGTCGCTCAGCCGGCCCACCTCGGAGAGAAAGAAGCAGGGAGATGATTAGGAGGGAGCTAATGGCTGGGCCCTAATGGCGCCAGCATCGACGCAAGGCCTGAAGTGGTGCTGGGCTGTAGAATGACTCTCGCTGACTCGACCACTATTTTAGTCTCCTTTTTTTTTTTTTAAAGGGAATCTCAACAATGTCGTCAGTCTTTTTCGTTTGGCTGCTGATGGCGTCGAATTCTGGAGTGTTCCAGGACTTTGATAAATCATTGGATTTTCTAAATTCAGATAGAGGAGCCCTAAAACTGCAATTTTCCCATTATTAGAGCTGCTGTGGTAAAAGACCCTAACTATCACATGCTATCTCATACCCACACATCGTGGACCTCGTGAAACTGCTGCACTGGTCTGATATGCCATGCTAATTGCTGTCTCGGTGTGCCTCTCCAGGGAGAATCCCCAGCTCTTGAGGAGCTGAGCTTTGCGTCATGGTCGCTGCAAGAGAGCACCTAATTTCCACTTCCAAGAGAAAAGTTGTGAAACAGCCAGCTAGTCTCCTTACATAGCCTTCTGGAAACCACAGTGTTGCAAACTGCTGCTTCATCCAATTTGGATAGGAATAGAGTGGCAATGCCAGGGACATAAACGCTCCTTTCCCTGTGTTCGCTTTTTTCCCTTATGAAATAAAATAAGAGTGTAGCGTATAGCTGCTCTTTTAAAAACAGTCTAATTTCTCTGCTTTAGGCTAAAGGGGTGTAGATGCCCCCCCCAGAGAAAGGAAAAGTGGGAAGGAGAATAAGGGGAAGTAAAAGCAAGAAACACAGAGATGGAGGGGTTGGGGGTGGCAGAAGAGCGAGAGTAGGAGAGTGCGAGCGACGGAAGCAGAAGCACTCTTTGTAGAAAATTAATAGGAGCAGACAGTTCTGGATTCAAAGTCTGCCTTTTTATGACAAGGCTGCCTCCCTGTTAATGGAAGGGCTTTTAGAAGTCCCCCTTGGATAAGAGAAATGTATCAGGGCTGCACACCTGGGAGACTCCCAGACGCTCTTTATATCTGGCCGAGGATTGGCTTTTGTCTTAAGTAGCCTGTGATTTGTACTCACCGTGAAGACACGGATGGAGAGCCAGTCAGAGAGAGCAAATAAGTGACTGCAAAAGGGGGGGGGGGGGAATGGTGAAGAGGGTCAGTCATGGCTAGAATGAAATAAAAGCATCGGCAGCCATGGGAGAGAGCTGCGGCTGATTTCAGTTGTTTCTGATTCTTTGAAAGAAGTTTGCGAATGAAGCAGCTTTATTACATTTGTGTTTTATTTTGGTCTGTGTTGCAGGAGTTCATCCTCAACCAGGACTGGAATGACCCGAAGTCTCAGCTGCAGCAGTGCTGTTTGACCCTGAGAACAGAGGGCAAGGAGCCTGATATCCCGCTGTACAAGTAAGAGCCCAGCAAACACGAGACGCACACCAGTTATTTGTCTCAAACTGTTCTCAATCCAGTACCTTTATCTAACTATCTCAACTGTTTCTCTGTATATCTATATTTGGTCTATTGAATTCATTTACATTTGTTTGTATGTTTTCCCAACTTTAGGTTATATCAGGGCACCAATGTCGAGCATAACATGTGCACACTGTCACCCACATGTACACTGCACATACAAAAAAAAAAAAAAGTCTACGGTTGAGATTTGTTCAGTCAGATATCACATGGTCCAAAATACACGTTCAAAGAGATGAAATGGCACACACATAATTTGCGGAACCTTTCTCTCCGTCCCTGAACATTGTGAGTAGCTGTGTAAAGGTCTCTGCTGTTGTGATACATAAACACGCCCAAAGAGACCTCTTCTTTGACAAAAGGTCGAAGAGCAAGTGTCATTTGACAGAATTCTTTTGAGAGCTGCCATGAAGCAGTGCATCCGTCGCCATGGAACCTGACAAACTGTTTTCTCTGGACGCACAAGGGCAGTTGGAGACGGAGCGCGTTTAATTACAATGAACCCCACAATCCAGCATTCAATCAGTTCCCTCTTCCTCGCATTTATTTCAATGTCTCTCCTCTTTTTATCGTTCTGTCGGATGGTCACTTTTGACACAGCGCAACTCTGACACTAATCAACACTTCCCCCCCAACTCTGTCGCCCACAAGAACGTGAACGAGAAACAAATGGAGTCTCTTGGTGACTTGAATTTCAACACACAAGAATAGACACGCTTGCGTAAAGCTCGCCACCGACGAATTCAAGGCTCTGCCACACCCAAGAGTGTAATTACCATTACTTTGTCCTGTCGGAAGAATACACAGCCGACGATCTTGAGCGACCTTATGAGATGACCTGACCCCCTGTTGGTCGATGAGCCAGAATCATGGACCTTTTTTAATAGCATTCCACGCAGCAGTTGTTGATGTCGATACTGTTAGACTGTCTTAAGAATCCGCTTGGATTTGTTTACTAGTGTGAAGAGTACAGAAACGGAGGGTGAGACGAGAGTGTGAGTCACGGAGACTAAATGACCGAGTGAGGGCAGGAAAGGACACAGAAAGGAGTTAATGCACCGAGCCCCCTGCTAAAGGTTCCCTGGTGAATGTGTTTGGCTGATGACAGATTCGCACCTCAACCGCAGCGCCATCACTCTACTGTACATCATGTCTGGGCAGGACACACCAGGGAGCAGACACATACACACTTTCACTTTGGGCAGAGAATGGCCTGAGTCAGTAAGTAGCTGCTTTTAGTGCGAGCCGCAGCTCGTACAAGCCCTCTACGGTGCCGTTTCTTCTCCTCGCACACTTCCATCTGTGCGCAGCCTTGAAGTCGACAACTTCCCCACAGCTCACAGATTTCCTTTTATTCCTCGTTATTTCAGCAGCGCGATAATTCTAAGTGACACGCTCCTCCCTGTTGAGATTTGGCGAAAACGTCGCCCATAAGAGTCTTATTTGCTCCACACATGCTATGTGCTTCTTCATTTGTAAGTGAGAAAGGGGGGCTGAATTATTGATAAAGTGTCATAAGTGACCACATTGCATTAAATATGGATTGCTCTCCTGAAATAAGTAAATTGTCTGTGAATAATTTAGGTGACTCACAGCTTGTGTCTGAGATGTTTATGCTAATGTTAACATTTCAAACATCTCCCAAGTTTTGTCTTCTGTCTTGTACTTATGTCCCTGCAGAAATGTAACAACATTGACAGCTTGATTTTTGTTCTTCTTTCTTTCCTAAATGAGGTACATCTGTAAATGAGTTGAGTGATATTCTGTTGTCATCCCTCTCTTAGATTTCTTGGTCCCTCCTTAAGCTTTTTCATTGTTTACCCTTCTAGCGCACCAAAGACTCGCGGGTCTCTCAAAGACTATTGTCATTCTTTTATTTCAATTCCTCTCCCAACATGTCATTTATTATTTTTTTTTTTTACCAAACACCGCTCGTAGTATCTGAAGATGATGGGTGTGGGGAGTTGGGGAGGCTTTAAAAGTTGTTTATATGTCCCTCAGATGGCTTCTGCGCGCTTCCAAAAACACGCTACTGAATCAAAGCGCTATTCCCCTCCTCTCAACCCGCCGCTTGAGATGAATTATATTTGTTCCAATTGAAAACTTTTTTTTTTTTTTTTCTCACCTCCCCTTTTTTCTTGTTATTTCTCCGAAGGACAATGTCCCAGAGTGTCCTTGTGCCTTTCTCCTGGGTATTATTATTATTTCTCAACTCTACCCTCGTCCTTGTCATCCCATATTTCTGTGTTTGAATTTGCAGGACCCTGCAGACAGTGGGGCCCTCACACGCTCGCACCTACACCGTTGCCGTGTATTTCAAAGGGGAGCGAATCGGCTGTGGCAAAGGCCCAAGGTGAGTAAGATGGTACAAATATAATAAGACACAGCAGGACAAGGAGCTGCACTTCTCAATGCACCGCTAATGGGCTCGAGAATAATGGCTGTGCTTTATTGATGGTGTTTATCATAGCAATTAAGCTCTTGTTGGCCTATTCTATCGGGAGAGACATTATGCGGAATGAAAATAAATCGATTCATTATCGATTTGACGTAAATTGCGTTCTGGAAATATCACTTTGTGCAGACGAAAAATCTGTCACCAGGCGACAGTGTATCCAGTGCTGCATTTTGGTCTACCTGGGATATTGTGTTCACAGCAGGACAGTTATGTGTTTGTATCTATTTTTATGTTCAACTGCACACCTTTGTGCGCGCTCGCACATTCACGCTTTTGTTAAGTAAAGAAAGTGAATCTCTGTGCAAATGCCTTTTCAGGGTTAGAGGGGTTGACAATAAAGCTGCAGCTGAGCCTGCGAGAAATGAAACGTAAATCCATCAAACATCTTTTACCCCCCCCCCCAAACACATGTGGAAATTCCCTCCACGGCCCCCTTCTTGAAAGCGCTCTCTCTTGCTCTAAGCTGGCGATAAGTTTGTCCCTTCCATAGGATCTTTGACAGCTCACTGTTTTTGTATTTACATGACTTAAGCTCCCTGCCACCTCCGGTGCTGGGCTATGATCACGCAGCACATAATATATACGGTGGGACGATGAATTGCAGGAGTAAACAGTGCCCAGCGCAGAGCCGCCAATAGGCTTACCTTTTTGAAATGTGTGCACTGTGTTACCTGGGATTGTTAGGCAAAAGGGCTCTTTCAAAACAAATATAAAGCACTTTTGATAATCCTCTCAATATTGGGCCTGTTTTTTTTTGGGGTTTTTTTTGACAGAATTTCAAAAAGGGACATTTTGAATATGCTAAAGACCTTTTCTCCCTCTTTCTCTGTCTCTCTCTCTCTGTCTCCTATTTCTAATCTAGCATCCAACAGGCGGAAATGGGAGCTGCAATGGATGCGCTCGAAAAATGTGAGTTGTTTGGCAACACGAACCCCTTCCCCTCCACACATATACACATATTCACACTTTAAGCCTTTCACACGCTTTGCCACAGTGTTGAATATTAGCCTTGGCTGTAGAGTATGCAAGATGGCTGGCAAAGAGCTGCGGTCTGACCAGCCGGTTGGCTGCGACATATAGGACATTAGGCTGTTTGAAGTGCTAGCCCAGAGCACAGCCATGGGGCCTAGCCAGAGACGCAGAACCAATAAAACAAGGACGGGGGAAGCTAAGCGTCCTCGACCACGTCGATAGTCCCGAGGGGCTGCAGGAAGTTTATGTTGGGGCCGTGCAAAGTTTGTATTTATTTATTTTTTTGTTGTGTTTTCAAGCCCTTTAAAGACCATGAGAGCGAGGCATTACACTCTGAGCGACTCTATTGTGCTCAGCGCGCCTCTTCAGATTTGAAGGAGTGTGGCTGATGCGTTCCCTATGTGCTGCTTCACTCCTTGGCTATTTTTCATCTTGTCATCAACCGGCACTTAAGGAAAATAGATAGTGTTTTTTAGGCATTTACAATGTCTCATTCTCTTCCAAGTAAAAATACAATTACAGGGCTCTCAGAAACGCATCCGCCAGCCATTTCCATCATCTCTCATTCGCCTTTTATACTCGATGCATATGTATGTGGATGCATAATATCATACATTACATTAGCGTGTAAAGGGTTTGGGTATGTGTTCAAGTGTAATTTTTTTGGACTGGACTCTCTTTCCTATCCCCGTGACCCGCACATTAATCAAATGCACACTTTGTTCTTTACTCGACTAATTAGCTGGAGGTGAGCACAAATGGCTTTGTTGGAACAGGCCTGTAGAACTTGCAAAGGGCAAGAAGGTGAAACTTTGATTTCATTTGGCTCACAAATGAGTCCTCCAGCCATTTGTGATTGATACTGTTTGTGCGCCCAAGCTTTAGCCTTTTATGAAACATTATTATGGTGGTATTATTTAAAGCTGCTCTCTCAGTCTCTCTCTCTCTCTGTCTGCTTCTGGCTCCCCTTCTCCCTCACCTCCCTCCCTCCTTATCAGGGGGCGTAGTTCAGTGCACACACTCTCTCTACTGTGTCTTCCTCCCTCCCTTAATTCCTCCCATTTCCTCTCCCTAGTGTACAACTCTGTCACCATGATTGATAGCTGCTCATTGCTAGTAAATGAACATTTCCCCCCTCATAAATTGCTGTTTCATGTGACTAGATTAGCAATGCCTTTTTAAAAGGTCAGTTTAATTAAATTAAATATCATCTTCTTCAAGTCTTCTTTCCTCCGGCGCAAAATGTTTCTAGTTCGAGGGCTTTGTTTGACTTTGTATTGTCACTTAATTTGAACCCGCCAATTTACAACTCACCCCTCAGCTCAATGAACTCTTTTCCTTTCATTGGGTGCTCCTGAGGTGAGCCTGGAAATATTCGATTTTTTAATAATTAAGGAGAAAGAACGCAGATAGGCTGCTTACTTAAAGATGTTACCAATATTGTGATAGTATTATTCTGGTGAGAACGTGTTGGTTTGTTCAATTGAACTGGCTGAAAAATCTCCACCTGTGAATTGTCACTTGTGGTTTATCAGATCTGTTCCACAAGCCATCATTTCCAGGTCAGTTTGTCTTATAAAATTTAGTCGGATGACCATTTTTTAATTCTATTTTGGGATTCACTAAGCCTAAATGAATCACTTTTTTGCAAGAAACGTCGCCATAGCATGCAATCTGTTTATTCCATTGTTGAACGTCTTTCTATTGAGATAAATATGCAAGGTCAGTCAGCAGGGTTCAAACACTCCTTTGAAGGATCTCTGCATCTCCTGACCATGAGCTTATATACTGAAACTAAAGCTCATCTGCTGCACAACCGCCTGACGCATCAACTCCTATTGGAGCCCCACTGTCTCTCATGTGATTGTCAAGGGCCTCGCTTCATTTGTTCGCATAGCAAGACTAATCAAGGACATTAGCCCCGGTGTCATGTAATTCGTCATTGATTGTCTTGTTGGCCCTCACTGCAGCATTGGCTGAAGCATTACTCCTCTTGTACAACACTCCTACCTTGTGTTACTCTCGGATCGAAAGCGCCTCCCCGCAACGTGTCGGGATTCATTTCCATGTTTTATTTAAGGCCTCCTCGAGTATCAGGAGCACTTTGAGCTGGATTGAACTTTTTGTTTCTGCTGCAGAGCTTTCCCTGGCAGACAGAAATCCGGGGCTCCTGCGGTGTCGGAGAGGTGAGAGAAATCGCTGTGTTCAGTCAGACAGCTCAGAGCTCATTAAAGAGGAGTGGGGCCCAATATTTGGTGTGTGTGCTGTCTGTAGCCGTACCGCTGGTGGCTCAGCTGATTCACATTTCATTATTTGATGGCCCACGTTTTGACAGTCTCCTGCCTGTATCTGTCAAGGCAGAATTAAATGTTAACCAAGGCCTGGACTGGGAGAAAGATGAGTGCAAACAAATCGAGCTGAGAAGCAGCCGGGTTGGGGAACCGAGTCGACGGGTGAAAGGAGTCGGCTGTGCAAAGTTTCCCAAACCCTGAGGCTCCATGCACCGTGCGCCTTTAGGTCTAAGGGACATGAAATATACATGGAAATGGTTTAACCATTTATCATGCATCCGAACAGATAGCACTGTCTCTGTTTCAAGTTCATTGCCTTACCCATTTTCTTTGAGCTTCCTCGCAGCTGCTTGTTTCACAAACAATGCAATATCTGTTGAATAAGAGAATTAGCTTCGATCTGGCTCGTAGCTGGAAGGAGACTACATTTCTTCCTCAGCTTTCTCTACACCCCTTAATCTCCAGATAAAAGCATTGGAAGGATAGAGGCAAAGTACAGTATGCAGGATCTATTTTCAATGGCTTGAGGCTTTTGTTTGGCCGGGAAATCCCTTCATCGGTACCGCTATACAGGTGCACTATTGGCTCGTTGACTGATGTGGTGCGCGAGCTCTAGGTGATGGACTCAGCCAGCGCAGTCTATTGTGGAGTCGACTCGCAGCCTGAGCCGAGGCTGAATAGTGAATGCCCAAGTGAAAGGACACTGTATGTTTGTGTGCCCTTAAAAGGGGAGCTGATCCCTCATCACGGATTCCACATCCAGCTGCTGTGTGAGCGCGCATTTCAGCACTGATGTTGGCCAGCACAACAGGCCTCGTTGTTGCCGAGGTCCGAAAGCAGCTACACCCTGAATCTCAAGACCGCAACCTCCTTCCTTGAGAGGAATTACCGCGTTGTCAATAAACAAAAGACCTGAGCCGAGCGAAGTGCGTGAATGCCTTAACCAAAGCTAATCAGTATGCGGAGTGCTCTGCTTCTCAAAAGTGCTCCTTGCTCCAGGATGCTGGACGGCGGAGAACGCTCAGTATGTCTTTGCGATGCCCAACGCAGACTGAAATGAAAAGCCTTGTGTGTTCTTTAGTAGCCCCATTCTTTGACGCCTGCTCTTGTGCCGCATGTTAAACAATGTAAATGGCCAAAGTCTTTTTTCTTTTCTTTTTTTCTCTCGAGTGGGTTATTCTCAAGTCATCTCCTAGGGAAAAATGCTGGTGATTTCCATATTTTAACTGCAATATGTAGTTTTCTCTCCAAGGCTTACCAAGTGTTCCACTCACCAAAAGCATATTGAAAGATGTGTTGCTGTGTGTATCCATGCATGTGTGTGAGTATCAAATTTCCCTCTGAATGATTTTTTATTTTCTCAACGCATTCTTACTAGGATTTTCCTTTATTTGATCCGTCTCCTTTTTAATGGGATATTGCTGTTATCTTGCACTCTTCCTCTCTGTTGCCATAATGAGGATTTAAGAGTGTAGCAGGAGAAAGAATACACCCTCTTCTTCTATTCACAAAGTCAAACACAAAAGTTATGTGAATTCCGGTGTTCCATTTACCATCAGATGTTTGAGAATTCTGATTACAGGAACTCTAACTGCAAACAACTAACATACTACATGGCCTTTAGTTGTTTACGGCCAATTCGTCCTGACAACCAGTTGAAGAATGTGTCGTTCTGAGGTCTAATACTAAATGACAAATTTCAAAAATAAAATAAAAATACCTCACAGCATCTCTGAGCTCAAGGTGACATGCGCGTTTTGTTCCGGCCAACAAAGGGAACAGAATTCCTTGCGTTCCTTGCTGTATATTAATATATTGGTAGAACAAGCAGCAAACAACAAATAAAATAGTTTACTTTTTTTTTTTAGATCAGTAAATTCAGTAAATGTAAGAAACGAACAGGAAACCAAAAAACTAAACCCAAAAACCAGCATTAGCAACCACAGTTATCCTGAAAGACATGTGAATGTGATACACCTTAGATGGGATATGGTCACTTCTGGTCAAGCACGTGAGGCATATGAGTCTGTTCACTCCTTAAATGATTCTTGAATTCTAAACAATTCAGTCATTTAACACAGGAAACGCACAAAGAAGGTTCTAAATGTGCTTCTTTTTTTTTTTTAGACATCGGGTGAGGCATTCTTTAAATAAACCAGTGGAGTGAATAGTTCTCAAACAACTGATTTGCTAACTAAGAGCTTATCAGCACCAGAGAGGGAGTTGAGCACAGTCCAGATGGATAATGTGTCGCTCCCACATGTGAGAACCATTTTTACTTCTCCTCCTGTGGTGTGTTTCTCCGACCGTGGATATGGGTCTCCAGAAAACACAGTATCCACACCAGATAGTTGAATAGTCGGCTCAAACCCTAAGGCGCCATATTATCAGCTGTGAGTCCACTGTCTGGACAATAGTAGTAATTCAATTTTCCCATTTATCAGAGGATAATATACACTATCTGCAGCGCTGGCCCTCAGTGTTTACAGCGACACGTTTTCTGTTGTTTGGTTCTGTACTGCAGCACATTGGATTTGAGATGAAACGCCGTGTGAGGTTAAAGTGCTGACTATCGGCTTTAAGGCTGTTTGAGGATGTTTACATCTATACTGGGCAAACTTTTTTCACAAAAGAGAGAAAACGTTGTGTTTTTTATGACCCAGTAGTTTTAGGACAGCTCAGTATATTACTTGCTTTATACAAGACTTGTGTCACAAAAACTGACTCAGCTTTATCAGAGAAGATACAATTTGTACGATGATATTCTTTTTGGTCCTTACAAAAGACCAGCGATTATTCTGCCTACTTACCATTGTACCTCCCCTCTTACTTCAAACTAAACATGGCAAAGTAAGCCAAAAATATATATTTTTTAAATGTCTAACTGTTCAAACCCTTAGAAAGTACAGTATAAATAAACCACACACAGAGAGGCCAGAATGAGAATCTTTACAGGTCCTCTCCGTTTGTCACTTTCAAACTTCTGTGCGAGGAAGTATTGAAAGACAGATTTTAATTTGTTTAGGTCTGCATGGTCATGGTCAGCGACTGGAAAAACTGCAGTCAAATTTGTGTCTCAGCGAGTTGACACAAACCACCGGGTCTCTGTCATGCGTGCTGTTTTAAATTGAAGTGTGCAGTGGATAGTCCCAGTAATGTAAACACTTAATGGAAAATTACCTTAGCTCTGAATAACAAAATTAGAAACAGTGCTGCCTGATGGGTCACTGGGTTGAATCCTGCGTCATAGCTGCAAACTGAAGCCGCTCGTCACTTTCTAGTGAAATCCATGTATCTCCAAATTGGGTGATTATTTATTTTTTTCTTTTTACTTAAGCTGAAGGATTATACGTTCCTTCATGGGTAGTGAAATTCTCCCATTGCGTTTTAAGTTAATTAACAATTAGTTGATTCATTGATAAATTCAATAACAGATAAAAGTTTATCGAAAAATAGTGTCAAACATTCTCTTCCAACTTCTCAAAGGAGAAGACTTGATGCTTTTCTCAGTTTGATATCATTGTTAATTGAATATATTTGGTTTTTACTCTGTTTGAAGTTTGAAGATGTCATCTTGGACTCTCAGAACTTGTGATGTTTTACTGATGTTATCGATTAACATATCAATTGAAGAAATATTCAAAAACTTGTCAGTAAGTTGCGACTAGAAGCAGCACTATTAGTTGATCCATTTATTTACAGGATTATTCAGCAACATTTTGGATAATGGAATAATTGTTTCTGTCATCTTTTAAGTTAAAATGCAAAGAAATTATCTGTTGCCAGTTTTTCAAATGTGACTTTTGATGGTTGTCTTAGTCGTTCATGGCTTTGGGTTTTGGCTTCCTGGCCGGACGAAACAAGCTGTTTGAACATGTCAGCTTGGGATTTAAGGGAATCTTAATGGGTATTTTTCACTATTTCTTGACATTTTTAAGGCCAAACAATCGTTTTTCTTAAAGTCATTTTGTGCCACTGCACGTTATGGTCTCAATCACTCATGTGTGTATTGGTTGAGGTTCTATAGGAAGTTTAGGAGCATTTTTGAGTGTTTTTCCTTGATTGACAGCAGTCCTTACCTATCAGATTCGGCCGTACAGTAGACAACCCTCATTGAATCCACCCAGCCTCCCTCTGTAATTGCCCAGATTTGGGTAGTGTTGCTCCAGCCAAGTTGGCAGTGTGCAGAAAAACCTAAATGGAGACTTCAGAACTTCTCTTTAGAAACTAATGGCTGGTGTAGCCAATGCCACAGTCGTGTTTTTCTACTTGACAACAAGTAGTAGCATTTGTCAGCTATAAAAGAAGTCTGGCGATCAGCAGTTTTATATTAGATTTTTCCAAACGGCATAAGACAAATAAAACACTTTCTATAGATCATCTGTGATCCAACAGCAGGAAAAATAAAAACCCCATTTATTTTGTCCTCTGCCTTTTATGTTGGCATCCTATCAGCTGGTATCTGTTTTTGTTTTACTTCGTCTGCTGTCACACTAAACCATCTTATTACAGATCTCGTTTAGAAATGTTCACTTGTAATTATGTTATCAGATCTCATAGTCATTGTGCGGAAACCAAACAAGGCCTGTCTAATTGTATGTAACAGTATCATTATTAATGAAATAACAACATGAGGGCAATTCAATCGCAATACTGCCTGCAACATTTTAGCTCATTTGGCCAAAGTGACAACATGACATTTGCTATGAAAACTATTGTATGTGCAATTTGAGCCCTAAATTGTTGTCCTCGCCCAGTTGGAAACTGACCTTGTCTCTTCACACCCCTGTCTCTTTGTCTCTCTCTCTCTTTATCTGTTCTCTGTGGTCGACTTCTCTCTGTTTCCCGCTCTGCCTCTCCCTGTACCAGATAACTTCCCACAGATGGCTCATCAGAAGCGCTTCATCGAGCGGAAATACAGACAGGAGCTGAAGGAGATGAGACGAGAGCGGGAGCGGCAGGAGAAGGAGACCGACGAGCCGGAGGAATGCAGGAAGTGACAGCACCTTTTATACAGAGGCCAATCCGGACCCACGTCCACATTAAGGAGCTCTGAGTGCAGATGTGGATCCAGGCAAGAGTTGGCAAAATACAGCTGTGATACTTTAGTAATGATGATTGACTGTTTCCTAAGTTCTCCACAAACATTGATGGCACTCAGGTGAGGATTAGTTGGTGGGTTAGACTCTTAACCCAGAGATTTAGGGTGATTTAGTTTTTTGTCCACGTGGGACAGAAAGGCAAACCAAATGAAAAAATAAATATGCTGTGATGTTGTATGCTGTTTAGTACTGTAGCACTGTCAAAGGTGGCCTTATGTTGATGTTTGTTGCCTAATCTTTAAATATTGTTGACTTTTAAATCCAAACCCACAGCAGGAGCTCACAATGTTACTAACACATGGCAAAAAAACACATTTTTAAATGACATAGGAAATGCTAAATTAACCATCAAATCTATTATTGTAAATAAAGTTTAGATTAACAGTCTAAAGTCTGTTTGCGTTTTTTTTGTTGCATTTATTGTAATCCGCACCCGCTCAGCTAAGAGGCCTAAACCAGAAAGAGGGTTGAGTCAATTATATTCAATCAGTACAATGTCACCATCTGTCTCGCATCTGCCACTCATCCTCTAATAATCAAAATGGGATTTTTTAAATATTTTTCCCCCCTCTTTTTTAACCTCTCTCCAAATCCGATTGGCTGTCTGACAGATCTTAATTATAGATTGTCTAATTAACAATTTCCTCAGCTCAGTAGCCTCTGGATCCAGCTCTTTAACAACGGCCATCAAATGAATTACTATCTGACATGTAGACTTGAGTCTTTTATACTGAGATTTATTGTAGATAATATATACATACCTGTGAGGATGGTAAATCTCTTGCTTGCTAGCCTGTGGCTGCTATCACATTTCAGAAAAAAGTAAAATTATCCCTCATAACTAACTAACCAGAACTACACCCCTCCGGTTAATGTAGAACGCTTTTTGGAAGAATACTTAACAAAGAAAATAGAAAGTCTGATTTTAAAGATATTTAATCGTGTCATATAAATATTCAGTACAAAATATCACGTTTTACAAAGCAGATTGATGGATGGCCAATGATGTAGGGCTCCTTACACTACCACAACCTCTCAAATTGTTTCTACGTTGACAAAACTCGACTGCTCAATCACATTGTCACCAACATAATATACCGTAGTAGAGGTGAGCCCCGAGGCCGACCGCGTCTACACATCAACAACCACAGATCTATTGTATCTGGAGAAAGAGGACATCAGCGTCACCATCTATTTGCCTCAAATAAATGAAAAAAAAGAAAACAGAAATAGCGGTGCGGTACGTTTTGATGTGCAACATTTTCTGTTATCTCAGCTGAGCATGGCGCCAATGCTTGGAGGCAATTATACTCTCCATAGGAAAACACAAGCACGTCTTTGTAATGGCGATATGCTGACACCCTGTATGAAGACAGAAAATAGTGAAGACTGAAGGAAAAAATGCTTTTGGTGAGTGCTGCTGTCGTGCTGATTTCCATTTTAGACCTCACATTGTACCTTGAGGCAGAAAAAGCAGTTTTCTTAGAGTGAAGGGTTTCTAGCCCCATTAAATGCTTATCACAGGAACACTGCCGCAGTCTGAAATGGCCACTTACAATGGGAGCCACAGCAACAAGCTAATAAACAAAAACAAGGGGGCGTAAAAGAGAACACATGTATACAATAGCAGAGCGTGAAGAATTTTCCAACCACTGTTCTCAATTGGATTGTTTAATGTGCTGCACCGGCGTAGATGTTGAGCCTCTGCATCATTCTGCCCTCCCAGGTCAACCAGCCCACTTTATTTCAAAACTGTTTAGTCGTAGTTAGGAGGTCTTGAAGTAATAATGATAATATTTCTTTTCTTTTTTCCTTTTTTTATTGTGTTTGTTTTCTAAATCACATTAAAAACTAAGCCGTTGCATGTTCTTGCTGCAGGCTAATGTTTTGACCTTCTCTCGGAGCCGAGGACACGCCTCTGGGTTTAAGAACCGTATTCCTCGCCACTCAAAGGTCAGGTGTCCCTTGATAAGCGACTTTATGGAAAAGGCGGTCCGTCCCTCAGGAAATCAGTTGGGTGAAAACTTGGACGGCTTCATGTTTAACACTACATACAGTACATGTAATGAAGGGCAGAGAACAGTGTACACAAATGGGAGGAATTTTAAAGGAAAATACTGGTGCTCTTTGCTTTTTGGCACATTTCCAAACACTGCTATGTTACATTATTATACATTCAGGGCAGTGGCCATCTCAGGACACAACATCTTGATCAAACAAGTGTAAGGAAAATCTCTCATTATATTTACATTTTTTTATTTTAATGCTGTAAGTCATTTGGATGGTTTCCTTGAGAAGAATCTGACCCCAAAAAAAAAAACAATCTAAACTCCAGGCCATATCTAATTTGCGTAGATTTGCCTTTATAATTTAAGGCAACACTTTTGATATAATACTTTGATACTTTTTCAAATTAAGTATAAAAGCTTTACATATGGACAGAGTTCAAGTTTAAACACACAAAGTATTTTTTTTTTCTATGAATTCCAATCGAAATATCATTGTTCCTGCTTGGTACATTGATTCAAATGCTACTTTTTCAGTTATTCTTCATCACGTGAACAGATGCAATGAAATAAAATTGAATGATGAGTTTTAATGATAGCTGTCCACAAGATGTTTTACCTAATCTAATTTGATGCTGTAGTTTCAAGCTCGGTGGCATCATTTCATTCATTTCAAAGACCAAGACCAGTATTTTCCTCTAACTGAGCCTGGTGCACATTAGATTGGTGAATTTTTAATCAGTGTATCTTTAGAAAATAACACTATTTTGTGTACTTCATTTTTCAGCCAAAGAGAAGAGAAAAATCTTTCTGAAGACATTCAGCTCAATAAGGAAATATTTGGTATTGGGCTCGCCTCGCAGCAAATGCTCAAAGATGTTCGTTGTGTTTTGTATATTGCACATTCCACATTTACCACAGCTTCATGTATGCTTCATAGAACATTAGCCACTTGTCGACAACAACGTTCCACAATTAAGACGATTTGATGATGCAAACCCCTCCAATCCAATCTGTATCTAGATTTCTCATTTTCTCACCAGAGATGACTGTGCCAAGCAAAAACTGTGGAAAAGTGGCTAATGCGAGGCAGCCATAGCTGAAAGAGGAGATCATTTGGACAATAGAAATCCCTAGAAAAACAAAAGAACTGTACAGCGTATTGTATCATATTACCGTACATACACAAGCTAAGATAGAACTCACAATATGCAGCATGTTTTTGTCCCGGAAACACTGAAAAATACATAGGCATATCTGTTGGTTTACAAAACTGCTTGTTGAACGTGTCCACCACACGCAGCTTTTGAAAAACAAACAAAAAGAAAATATCAGTATAGATATATTTGGGCCTCATGTACACCCATACACACACAAAGATGTCTTGACACAAAGTCTCTTTTCACTGCACCCTGGCAAAAAACGCAACTAACACTGACTGGACACACAAATCCTACGTCTGGTCACCGGAGGGACGACTGAACGGTGAGCGGTGAACGAGCACGTGGAGCAACGGTGCTCGTTACTCGGTCCTTTCGCCCATTTTTCTCGCCACACATGCACCAGAAAAGTTTTAAACCGTGTGTTTCATTTCACTTTTCTCTCTTCGTCTGTGTGCCGAGCTCTCGTTAGGAATCGCTGTCGTCGGCCCCGTACATGTCTGCCAGTTTCTTAAATCGGGGCCCCCACTCGCTCAGGTAGTTGTAGTCCTGGTCGCCCTCGGTGGTCACTGACTCGAGTGAGCTGAGGGACTCCGCTATGGAGCCGTTTCCTTCGTAGGCGTAGGTGGCCAGGGAGTCGTAAGGCGGCGCTGTTGGGTCGCTGTCGTTGTCCTGGAGCCTCTGGTTGATGAAGTCTCTCACGTCCCCGTTATTGTCCCGGATTGGGGGCAACACGGGCCGTCGAACCGGAGGGTAGAAGGTCTCGGGGACGATGTCCCTCCGCTGCTTGCTCTCCTCGATGGCCTCTGGGTTGCGCAGTGTGCCAATATCAAAGGCCTGAGTGTCCTCCTCTCCGCCCCCTTCATCGTTGTAGCTGACAACGTTGTCTCTGACATCCTCCTTGGAGATGATCAGAGGCTCCTTCTTCCTCTGTCTCCTCAGGGCAGCAAACAGCACCACGATCACTACATGGAGAATAAAAACAAAGAGAACAAGTAACAGACTTTGGTGACTTTGGCTGTTGTTTCTTTGCTCCCTCTCCTTGTTCTGAAGGCCAGTGACTGTCCAGAGGGAATTGTTGATGTTGCATGAGTGTTCACTGATGTTCAGGGACTTTGTAGAAACAGGCTCAGCTACCACAAGGATGCATTATGTATTTTCCCTCCTCAGGGCCACTGCTGCATAAGTTCACCAAAGAATGCAATTTAAGTACACAGCAAAGTACGTTGTATGCTAGAAACACAACTTTGTGTCATTTGAGCTGGGGCACAATCCTTCATTTGGATACCCCCAACTACCCCACAATATTAAGAAAGTATCAAATTGTCCGCCCCAATTTTTATACTCTTATAATGTGTATAAAACTTGGCACAAATCGACATTAATTCCTAGCGCAACTGTGAACCTCAAAAGCATCCAACTTTGTCACTGCTGGAGAAAGATAGTATGATGTCGAAAAAAAACATGTGTGTCATAGTATATTGTGTCATAAAAAATATCATTTTATAGTACATCTTTAAAAATAAAAATAAAAGATTCATAGTATAGTATGTCAGAAAAGTAAATATGTGCACATTGTATTACAATATATAACAAAAATAAAGATGTAAACATAAGTGTATATAGTACAGTATAGTCTAATATAGCATGTCGAAAAAAAGTCAGTATTGTATGTAAAAAAAAAAATAATTAAAAAAAAGTGAATAAACGTCATAGTATATAGCATGTCTTTAAAAGGATCTTAGTATAGTACTACTGCTCTTATAACATTGGTTAACCCCTCTGACAGAAGTCTGTTTGGAATGCTCCAGTGGCCAGGATTGGAACCCAGACTCTGAGCCTCTGGCACTTTATTGCCACGGATCATCCCACCTAGCTACCGAGCACCCTTCACACTGGAACTTTCTCTGAGCCCTCTAAGGATCAAAGCCCCGACCCCACACTCCCCAAGCAGTCTTCAAACTGCCTGAACTATTGGACCATGAATGCCATGAAAATTCTGTTAAAATGATGTTTGTTTTATTAAATGGTTGTCTATATTTTATGTTGTTTTTTGTCTTTGGTGAGCCTAATACAAATTTCCACCATGGTAAACAGTAAGGATTTATTCTAGAGTATATTATTTCATTAGAAAAAAGATGAAAAAAAGTCATAGGATAGCATGTCGAAAAAAAGTGAATAAATGTCATAGTATTATGTCGAATGAACGTCATAGTATAGCATGTCGGAAAAAAGTCATAGTATAGTATGTCGAAAAAAGATGAAAAACAGTCATAGCATTGCATGTTGAAAAAACATGAAAAAAGTCATAGTATCGTATCTCGTAAGTTAATGTTTTACCTTGTTAGGACTCAAGGGACAGATAGTATTAGTGTTCCTTAAACTAATACAGCTGCACTAGGCAGGAGGCAGGACAACAAATGCACCTGTCCTGTTCATCCTGAAGCACAATGTTCTGTTCCCCTAGCTGAGATGTCGTAGGTCTTTGCTGCTTTGCTGTTCAAATCAAATGAACATGTCAGCTTTAGTCACTGGCAGAATTACGCGCCCACAGGAAGTGATGAATCAAATTAAGAAGTGAAACACAAAACTGCCTCTTTATCACCTATGAGAGGTGGTATGCTGTAGTCGCAAGCTGTCTAGTGTTCCATTAAAAAACTCTCAAATCTCATTTTCAGTGAAGCCACCCGGGTTAAATTAAGCTCAAATTGAAAAACAAATGTTTGCAAGATTGAGTTGCAGGTGGTTGCTTCTCATGCAGTCTGTACTCACTGAGCAGAATGATGACACAGAGCAAAATGGCCACCAGGGCTCCGGTGCTGAGTCCCGCTCTTGCTGTGAATGCCTCAGCATTGCACAGCTTCATGTTGCCCTCGCGGTCGCAGGTGCACACTCTGACTGTCAGGGTGTTGGTGCTGCTTTGCATGGGGAACACTCCATCGGAAATGACCACAGGCACGTGGTAGATGCTCATCTGCAGACTGTTGTAGCTGTTCCTCCGTGTTAGGATCCAGGCTGTGTTGTCTGAAAACAACAGGGTGTCCTGTTACTATGCATCAATCAATAACCTAAGTCAATGTTTCAATAAACTCTCCCAGAAATTGAAACTAGAAATTGAATTTGGTATGTGAATGTGCTTAAAAGTGCTGTTAGATGAAAAACTATGAATCATATCTCGTGCAGTACAGCACCACATGTGGTTCTGTTTAACAACAGGTGCCTTCTGGGAACATTATACAGAAGAGTGGCGTTAATGTGACGACCACAAGCATCAGCTGAGAGTGTGTTACCTTTGTTATCGCGGACAGAGAAGTTGGCCTTCCCGGCAGCCTCCTGTGCGAGACTGAAGAAGAACCTGTGCCCTCCGAGTGGATCATCAGGATCTGTGGCGCTTACGGTTTGTATCCTCTGAAATGAGAAAGAAAGAGGTGATTAACACATTAAATGTCCGTTCTATACTGTGAATCAAAACACTCAATCCACAACTATACTATATATAGGTAGAACAGTGACGTTACAGTCATTCCCCGGCTGGAACGATGGTGAAAAGACGCCGAGACAAAGATGTTCTCAGTAAAGATAGCGCATAACAATCGCCACCAATGGTATACGATGGTATACACTTCCTGTCTCTTAAGTGTGCGTGGTCTTATGTATTTATATTGTATTTTGCTAACATTAGATACTTACACAGCTAACAAACATGTTTAACATTAAGAAACGTAGTTAGTTGATGTTCGCTTAAAGTTTTGTTACAGCTTGAGCAACGTTTACACACCGTGTTGCCAGGTCTTGCAAGTGTGTTGCTGAGACAGATTGCTACAAAGTACATTTTCTACTGATTTGTCCGTCTGAAAAATGCCATTTTAGTGTCAGTGTTTGGAAGATATGTGGCTTGTGATATGAAGCTTAAATAGACTAAAACGGAGCGTTTCAGACCGATGGTGAATACAGGTATATTCAGACAGACAGTATGAGTAAAATACTGTGTTTTTTTTAACAATAAAGCATGTAACCATGTTTTAGCAGACACCCAACATACAAGTATGAACCTGAAAATGTGCATAATATGTGCCCTTTAAAATTTTAGCAGCCATATTGAAGGAACTCAACATTAGTTACAAATAACTTTAATTAAACCACACCATAAGCATCTCAAAAGGTTTAAAAATGTACTTTTAAGCTCTGGGAACACATCATTTCATGACAAACATGTGGTAGGTGTGCTCGGATCTGATTAGCTCACAATCATGTTATGTGTAAAATAAATGTTGCTTTTTTTGACTAATCCAGTGAATGAAATACCTGACAATCAAAGTAATAAACAAACACTGATGAAATCTCTAGAAATCAAAGAATACGTCATATGTCAGACCAGCTGCTTCATTTACTCCATTGCCCACAATGAGCATAGCTACCACAGTATAAACCTCATCACACATCTCACAGTATACACAGTATGTTGTCATATTGCCCAACGATACCTGTAAACCATCTAATTAACAAAGATACCACGAGTATAAGTGTGTTAGTGGCTTGTATTTGCATGTTAACATCAGCTGTTAATTCCTCTTGAAATAGTAAATTGGTATTTGGGGAATTGATAAAGATATACAGTTAATGGGAATCTGACAATTAATAAACCTCATGACAGTTAACATTCAAAATGCAAACACATCTTTTACACCTAATAAGTGTTCAGTATTATTATGGTTGCCTAGAAAGGCACACTATTTTACATGTCAATGTCAGCAGAGCAGTAATGGAAAGTAACTCAGTACATTTACTCAAGTACTCTGCTTGAATACAACTTTGAGGTACTTTATGTGAGTATTTCCATTTTATGCTACTTTACACTTCTCCTCCTCTAAACTGTGGAGGCAAATGCGTGCACATCTTACACCACTACATTTATTTAATAGTTTTAGGGCCCCAGTTACTGCCCAGATTCAGATATCTAATACAAAATATAATCGACAAATACATTTAGATGTGTTATTGTAGGTTATGCTACCCAGCAGTATATAAAGTACTTCACTAGTTATAATCCAATTATATGAAATACATGATTCTGAAATGTGTCATTCTGCATAATGAATAGAATATTCACTGTTGTATTGCCACTTTTACTTGTACATTATCTGAGAACTTCTTCCATCACTGCAGCTGAGGTTCAAAATGTAAAAGATAATATTCTGCAAGTCTAACAAGTCAGGGCTTAGGTCATCACACTTCCTGTAAGCCTAGATCAACTCCAGACAGCAAGATTTGGTGTGAAAACAACACATGTGGTGCAATTTACAAGTAACACGGAAACTGAAGACTCAATCTGTCAAAGTTTATGTGAATTGTGTCACAAGACTTTTGGGATCCCAACAGCAGCCAAGTACAACTGAAAAGACAGCTAAGACTGTGATGTGTGATTGTTAAATTTAACATATAAATAGTTTAGAGGCAGCCATTTCGTTTTGCACCTCCAAGACTGCAAATGTGTTTTCTTGACTTCTTTAATCTTTCTTTGAAAAAAGAAAAAGGGACTGTTCTGAAAACTGCATTTATCAACGTGAGATGTGAGTTTAATGCTAAAAAGCTCCTCATATGTATTGGATATCCAACCCATCTAGTACTTCTTCTAGCTTAAAACACACGTGAGAGTTTTACAAATGCTGTCTGAACTCTGCTAATTACATGCCGAACTGGAAGCGGACACAGAAACCTAAAGGGGTAGTCAAGATGAAACCATGACTACTGCTTTGTGCTTGGTCATACCCACCTGATTAGCCTTAGCGTTCTCACACACGAACGTCTCGTAATTGGTTGCAAATGTTGGAGCGTTGTCGTTAACGTCCAGCACTCTGACGTATACAGGCACACGGCTGATCTGGCGCGGGTTGTCTAGGAAACGCAAAGGTAGGAACAGTGAATTTACACAAATAAGTATTTCTTTACCTTTATAGTAGATATGTAGCGTGTGTGTGTGTAGCTTTTGTCTGTTTCCATGCACACAGTAATGCAGTTAGACGTGAGTGTACATATTATTATACGTCAAGTATGTCATGTAATTAATAATATATAAACAACTCACATGAAAAAAATATATAATTAAGGTGTATACATCTCTTGAGTTGTTTCTACTTAAAGTATTTCCCTGCAAGTAAGCATAGATAAATTGGATTATGGGGATTCAATTAAGCAAATCAGGACTACTGTAAATGCTCAAATAAAGCCAGTATTCAAATATGGAACAGATAAAGGCCATTCGATATAAAAGTGAGTGAGTAAAAAGCCTTGAGATGGGCTGTATAACCTGTACTATAATAGCTTACATAAAGAAATCCACACAATACAGTATATTTCCCCTGCACTAATTCCGTCAATCCTCAACAGAGACATCTCAATATTCTGCTCTGAGTTCTTTTACATAGTTGCACTCAAGTGGCAAAAAAAAAAAAAAGTTTGTACACTTGTATTGTGAAGTTTTCTTTACAACTGAGGTAGCTAATTATATTTCATATTTCATTTAAAGTTTTTTATCCTTAATATTTATAATTCTAATTATTATTTTCGAAAATTCTTTATTGCACACTATTTTTTGACAAATAACGAACATATTGAAGGACCATATATGACTAAATTAGAACATTATGTCTGGTAAACAATAAAATAAAATAAAAAGATTCAGTCCGTTCTATTTCTTTTGATCCATGTTAATCTACTGTTAGTGAAACTGGGATGGATTATGGTGTTTTAGCTACTGGAAATGGCTCATAATGTTAAACATGTTAAAAGCCTCTGCAGTTTCTTTGACATTAATGTAACACCAAACAAAACAACATCAACAAAAGAAAAAAAGAAGTTGTCCCAGGCCATGTTTTGAGAGTTTACGACATTCGAGTGCTACTCTGGAAACAAACATCCAACACTGGGTGAACTGGCAGTAACTGTACTCCAGTAAATCCTTTTTTCACCACAAATCCTATTTGGCCGACAGAATAACAGGAAGTGGGTGAACAGAAACGGGCCGCACTTACTGAACTCTGTGGCGATGACGGAGATGTTGTGCCAGGCGTTCTCTTCTCTGTCCAGCTCCCGGAGGATGAACACTGACCCATTGCCCGCATGGACGTTGAACATTCTGTCCATGTCCGTGCGTCGATCAATAGTGTACCTGCTCCAAACACACACACAGAGAGATTGCCTTTTAAACTTGTGCACTGCCTGGGTGGAAGTGTGTCGTGTTCCCCGGGTGAGGGATACGAGTTACAGACACATTTAGCGTTCATCAGGTGTGAACCGGAGTGAAAATGGTCACATTTACTGGAGAGTCTCGGTTAAACTGACATTCTGTGTGGTTAGAGGAGTTTCAGCAGGCAGGAGGTACTCAAAACAAGTCTGACTAAGCATGATGGACCTGTCTCCGCTCTGCCATTATTTCCTTTCTTTGCTACTCATACAACACAAGAACGCATTAAGAAAAAGATTAATTTTAGCATAAATCCGAGCCGCGGTTTGTCCTCAGGAGAAAGGCCAACTTTGTTGAGGGGAGCAAAATTGGTTTTCACCTGCATAAAATGAGCCAAACTAAAGTAATACACCACTTCTACACGTGTTCAGACTGCTGTTTAAAGGGTCACTTTACATAAAAAAAAAACTAAAAAAAGAACCACATTTTCTAATTACCCTTTGTGTGATCTAACCATGCAGATAGTTTTCGGTTTGCGTGCACAACTTTGTGTGTATTTGTGTGGTGGCAGATGTTTCAGAGGCGTATCTGCCCAAACTCAGCAGCTGTATCTTTTAACAGAAACAATGCCTTAGATAATCCACAGGCTTCACCATCTATAGGGTTTATAGTGACTATATCTTTCGTGCAGTCGGAGGTCTTACCAGATTTACCAGGATATTGTATCTAGAAGAACACGTTGCTCTACAGCTTTTCAAATGTCACTCAAATGTCAGTTTCCTCCATTTAAAAAAACATTTTAGTATTGCCAATGAATATTAGGTTAGAAAATACAACACTGTTGTAATATCCGAATACAGATACAGATCATTTTGTTGTTTGAACAGATGCAGATACGCATAATGACACGTCTATAGATCAAATGTAAATTGCACCACACCCACCACCCAATCCATGAGATTTTGTCAACTGTTTTGACACAACCACCAAATGAAAATCATGATTTTCAAATGACTGTAATTCGTGAAACGAACAGTTTATTTTCTCCCACATTTTAAAGCACGTTGTGTTTGATTTCACACAGAATTCAAATCCATAACTATTAATGTCTTGAACAAACATACAACCGAAACTATCTGCACGACTAGATACAACTACAGGTAAGTAAAACAGTGTGTGTTTTGAGAGTTGGGTGAACTGACCCCTTAACATATATAGTACACTGTCTTTAATGGGGTTAACGGTCTTGAATACTCCTGTCCTGGTGACGGATTTTTGTAAGTGTTCGCAGTCACACACACACACACACACACCCACACACACACGCACACACACAAACACACACACACACACACACACACACACACACACACACAACCACACACACACACACACACACACACACACACACAAACACACACAAACACACACACAAACACACACACACACACACACACACAAACACACACACTAGCCAACAGATTATCCAGTCGTGTTGTTTTTCTCTGCTTCCCAGACTACTGTGATACATCAGTGTGATTAATGGAGTAGCAGGCATCAGGAGGGCCGGCATAAGAGGGAGGAGACCCCCAAGGGGAGACTATGAACCCGGGCTCTCAATGCACCGCCGCACCGCTCTCCCCTCTCGGCAAATCCTCCCCACCTCCCCTCTCCAGCCCCACCCCGCTGCTTCCCCTGCATCGAGCATTTTACTGTCTTTGTCTAAACACTCCCTCCTCATCTCTGCCTGCCTCTCCTCCACTCCTAACACCTCGCCGGCCTGGCAGTAACTCTAACCTCGTTAAATCTGTGTCGGCCGTGGGCTTTACTAATTGCTTTTCTAATATTCCAAATAATTCAGCTGGCTGAGCCTAACCCTTCCCCTGATTAATGACGGGAAGATAACAGCGCGCGTCGTCCTGACCGGGTACCCAAAGTGCTGCTCTCAGCAGGCAGGCAGCTGGCTGGATGGGAGGCCAGGCAGAAGGACATGGAGGGTTACAGAAATGTTAGTGATCAGCGGGTTGGGACATATATCCTCTTTCCTCCCTACAGAAGCTACATGACCAGCTGGCTTGCCACAGTATTTATCAGATATTCTCCAAGAACAAGTCAGTGGGAATCCAGCATAAGTATTGATTTGGGGATTTACAGGTCAAAAGATGTCCAGCTTGACCTGTGCTATATTTGGATAGAAGTTTTTATTAGATGTTAAGGTTACATAATGGTTGCTTCAACAACTTCTAAATGATCAATGATAAGCAAGTCCTAGAAGCTACATTTCGAAATATATTTTTAAAAAACGTGTTGAAAAGTGGTTATATGGAACCAAGACAACTAAAAAACTCGACAAGATAATCTTACCTCAAGGTCTATTGAGCAGCTATCTTGGAACAATTTTTTTTTTTTTTGCAATTTTTGTATTTTAAGGATTTCTCGTTGGGCAATATTGACTGCTGTCGAAAACAAAGTCGAAATCTTGAGAATAGCTAGTAAATCACAAACAGCTGTTTTCAAGGTCAAGAATGAACTTAAAACTGAAATTCAGCCCAGTTTTAACATAAATATTTTTCAAATGACCTGAACCGCCAAATTTTTGTGTATGAACATGGTGTGCGTTGGTATTTATAAACCTTAAAAGGACAGTATACACTTTAAATATTCAATTGTTCAATTTTTGCCAAACTATTTAAAAGTTTTCAATATTTCTTTCCGAAAGTCTGCCATTGGTAAGCCGAAGACAGTAAAAAACCTTTAGGATATTGCAGCACTAAAACGCTTCACTGACTTCCAGGGCTAATAAAATGTTTTTAAGAGTGGGAAGCTTTTAAAAAGTGTCGGGTTATCTATCCCACTTATCTATACTATTCAAAAAATATTCCTGTTTGTGTAGGACGAGTTTTCATTTCAGGTTTCAAAATCTTGAATATTGTTCATGTTCTGTGGGCTTCAACATCAGTAATGCGCTCCCATCATACTGGCATGGGATGACTCTGAGTGACTTACATTGAAGAAATAGAAATCATCTACTGTAGATCAAATACTGAATCTTCATGCATGCAGACATCCTTGCTTATTCAAGGATTTGTGTTTACATCCATGGCTAAATGTGCTTGTGTCTGCGTGTGTTGTGGCGAGCTAATAAAGATAACTGTCTCGGTGACTTCCTCATGGCAGGCAGCCCCCAGGCTTCCAGGGCCTCCTCCTCCACAGCGCGGCTTTAAATGCCACAGGGTAGCTACCTCCTTGATGATCAGCGATAAAAGAGAATGATATCATATTTGACATCTGCAATAAAGTGGTGGAACTTCAACCTTGAGAGCCAACTCCCTTACTGCATCATAAAAATGAAAAAGTCTTCGAGACAGAGTGGAAGGCGCAGCCTCACACCCCACTGCCATTACTCCCATTTAATAGAATGCCTGCATAATGTTGTATCTCCATGAACTAAGTTGTGTGGATGAACTTTTGTCACATTCCTGTAGTTAGCAACATTTGGTATGTCTAACAGAACAATGAGCCTCCCTACAAAGGCCTCATTATGTATTTTAATGTTATGTTTATGGTTATGATGAAAGAAATCTAAGGACGTAGAGCCATTTCACACCTGACGCGCCAGATGGTTTGTTACACAGAACCATCTGAGAAGCCTTCATTGGAAGCCGTTGGGATAAGGGCAGGCACTTTCAAAATAATATTTGGCAAGTGATTGGATGAACCATCTGTCTGTCACGGGTTAACTTCAGCCAATCAGATCAACGTCAGCGGGGGAAAAATTCAATTCCTAATTATTCAACAAAAAAGTTCCTCCAATTTGCAATAGTATAAGAACGACCGCTCTTGAACATATCTGTGATATTTATGTTCCAGTCCGATCAAAACATGCCAAACTCTGATATGGACCCTGAACATGTGTTGTGGTTCAGTACCTGACAAGACTGCTTTTGTCATCGGGATCAGACGCGCTGACGGAGCCGATGGCGGTGTTTCTCGCTGCGTCCTCTTTGACCTCCATGACGTAGCTGGTCCGCTCGAACATCGGCGGCTCGTCCACGTCTTCCACAACGATCTTGATAGTGGCCTCGTCCCTGAAGGGGCCCACGGAGAAGAACCGAGGGTTGATGTGGGCATTTTCTACCTGAATGCGGAGACTGTACTGACGCTTCCTCTCAAAGTCCAGAGGCTGCAAAACAGACAGAAGATGAATGTGTAGGCTGTTTAACATACTGTGACTTTACATGTTTCTTTTGTTTCCTTGAACTAAAAAGAAAAATTCCACCGTGACTTTTTGTTCGTCTCCTAATATTTGCTTCCAAACACTCATTTGTATGCAGCTACGTGTTCAGCTGTTGATTTTGTGAAAACTAATATCCATTCAGAGCATCCTGCCACATTTAATTTCAGGTCAGATTTGGGATTTTATTCATTAAACTGGCAATCTTTTCCAGAGTATCGTCTAATGAGCGCGTGTGAAGGGGCTCAGTGTCTTGTTCAAGGACACTAACAACACTGTTGATGGACACACATGAGCTGCTGCGTGGATCAGACCTGTGCTCCTCTGGACATGTAAAGGCCTTTCATTAACTGCTGCCACATCTGAATGATGTGAATGATGTGGCTTTTTGGTAGAAAACTAACATGGTCGGCTTAATGTACAAAGACGATATTACTTATAATTTGAAAAAGTATTTTTAGCCAGGGAATTTGGAAAGAAAATAGTGTTTCAGCTAATTGTTTTACTATAAGTTCCATCTTTTATTGAGTCCTATTATTGCTTTTATTTGGTATAATTACTATGTCGTGTACATTTTCTTTTTTCTTTGCTTCTGTTTCTTTAAAAAAAAAGGCATGCCAACTTCTTGGATGTTTGTGCTTTTCAACTCGATTTCCCGAGCCCTGCCACGCTCTATGAAACAATTAATCAAAGTTGCCTCTCGATGTCTGCTTGGTGACATCTGTTCTTTTTTTGTCTTTTTTTTTTTTTTTTTTTTTGTCAAATGAAGAGATCGGTGTATCAGATTAGCGTATAAACAACAGTGACGATATTGCGGTTTGGAGTGTCTTTTCATTTGACAGCATGATGGAAAACACCAATACTAACCTCTACCCATTTGTAAGCGGGTTTCAAGGTTGCACACATTTCTAAATTGTAATCTATTAATAAGGACAACAGATTAAAAAGAACGAAAAAATACGAAAAAAAAAAAGACTATTACTGTATTCTGTTGAAGGACACATCTGCTGAGCACCACTACTTTATATTTGAGTTGTTTATTTCACATTGAGAATGAGAGTAACAAAAGCATACATGCGTATGCATTTATAGTAATATGATGTATATTTATGCTAGACCTTTTCTGTTGCTATGCATGCTTTTATCTTACCAATTTGTTTGCTTTAAAGTGTGATCCACTATAATCTACTGTACACTGCTCTTACATCCTATAATTTATGGACTGCACACAATGATTAGTATTATTCAGCACAGGTTGGCAGAATGTTTTTGCTTTTATGTTCCTCCTCTGAACTTTTTTTGAAGTTGCAGCCACTGAAGGTATCCCCCCATTGATGGTAATAATTGGGGAGCGGTGCATTTTAATGAATGAGCGGCCGCCGCTGAGCAGGAGCAGCTAGATCAGAGTGAGCTTCCTCGCAGGCTGCCGATACAGAAAGGGTGGCGTGTCCGTGATCGCTGGAAACAGCCAATAAAAGCGTGAAAAATCCAGATGGAACAAGTCGTTTTTCTGAAGCCATGAATAATAACATAAAATGAGTCGGTGATTTTCACCGTTTCGTGTTATGGCAGGTGGGGGGCCGCGCGTCAATGGGAGGAATATGTTGCTTTGAAGGGCCGGTACAAGCGCTGATGGGACACACTCCCACTTGACAAGCCCATTTAATTATTAGGTTCAGAATTAGGGCGTGCTTACTCCCCACACACACTCTGCTGTTGTACTACAGCACTGCCGCGGCTACAAAAGGCAATTATGTCACCTTCCACTTAATGATGGCATGATGGAACCGATCAATCGAAGGCTGCAGAGAGGCTTGATAAGGCAACTGCCAGGTTCTGTTGAATACATCAGAAGCACACCACAGCACACCACTGAACGCCGCGGTCCATACTGAGCATCAATATTTCTGCTTTGGTAAAAAAGAAAAATGAATCTCACTCAAAACACATGTAGTGGGAGTGTAGGCAAGTGTAAGTTGAAATCTAATAACTCCACTGTCCATCCTCTGGCTGTCAGAGCGTATGGAAATAAAAAAGTTTATTTTCACTTTCTTCTTTATTGAGCGCAGTTCCTTGTGCCGTTTCCCTCTTTTCTTGCCCAAATGAGAAGTGTGATGCTCATAAGCTACAGTGTAGGTTTGGTGGTATCGAGTCACGGGATCACAAACAACAATTGTATTGTACAAATTGTTGTATTTGCATTGGGTTATTACCTTTCTACATAGTAGAACTGCCGCTTCACATTGAAAGGTTTTCATATGGTACAGGGGGCAAAGTCCTAAAGTCCATTTTATTTATTGTTTTGGTTGTGTTGTGTATTTTATTTTATTTTTTCACTTTCTAATTCCAATGTCTGAATCTTCACAATAATTTAAAGTTAAATGCTCCTTGAAATGGCATTATTATGCTATTATATACGATGAAAATAATGTCGTTTGTAGTTATTGTTTCTGGAAAATACAATGTCCAACACAAGCAGTTATCCTGACTGGATTTTGGCAACAGTAAGTGGACCTCAAACTGTTAAAATGGAGGGAAAAAACATTTTTGAAAAGAGAGAAACATGTCCCCATGAAACCACCCCTTCACTTATTCGGCCCTGTGAAACCCGTCACAGAACAGCAACAGAGAGTTCCTGACCTTCCTCAGCACAATGACGCCCTCCTGCGTGCTCCTATTGGTGGCGACATCAAACATGCCGGGGCCGTCGCTCCCGATGATCCTGTAGTCCATCTCCGCGTTCTCGCCGATGTCGGCGTCCATGGCACGGATCACTCCCACAGCGGAACCAAGTTCGGTGGACTCGGGCACCCTGAACTCGTACACAGCTGCAGAGAAACAATATTATCTTAGTGATTTGGTATTCGCGTGAGAAGATTTACAGTAGTAAAAGAAAAAGGTTTGAGAAAAAGTTAGTGAAGGAAAGGCTCGAGTCAGAGTGAGTCAGAGATGTGTGTGAGCAGGGCCATGACATCTGAGGTCATGCCATTCTTTTAATCTGTGATTGTTCATCACAATTAAAAGCATAATCAAAAAGCATTGAAGCCCTTAAATCCACACAAGATTAATTCACAAAGAGGATACACTGGCCAAAAGTGAAACACCACCACCCCTGACACCCAAGGAGCGTCATCACCTGCACATTTTTCATTACCCTGTGAGTGAAAAAAGAAAAGAGTGAAAGTGGGTGAGTCAGAGGGCAAGAATACAAGAGAGCAAGTCAGGGAGAGAGTGAGTCAGAGCCAATCAGAGAGCAGCAATATACAAGCCAGGCGGGGAGGGAGAGTGTGTGAAAAGGAGCCGTGTGGGAGATTTAGTGCTGCAACGTTTGTAGATCAGCTGTGGAGCAGCCATTTCATATGCGGTAAAACATATTTCATTTCAAAAACAGACATTTGGCCTTTCACGTAAGTTGCTACAAGCGATATTGACTCAGAAGTTTAGGATGTAACATCAATTCCGGGCCAATTTGCTCAACATAAATTAATTGTTTCTTCTTCTTTTCTTGTATGATCATTTCCTGGTTTGAGGTGGATGAATTGATTGCTGCCTGTCGGCTGCAGCGGTCCCAGCTGCATCTTGTATGCTTAAATAAATAGCTGGACGGCGGGAGGGAGCGGGCGTGATATACACACAGCCTGCGGAGACAAACAGCACTGACACACTAATAAAACATGCTGACAGTGTTTTGGCAACGCCTGAGTCGGCAGGTCTCTGTGACGCTGACACTTGCCTCCACACACACACACACACACACACACACACACACACACACACACACAC
>CALSBV010012172.1:1514460-1572739 GCA_943590825.1 Bovichtus diacanthus
CACACACACACACACACACACACACACACACACACACACACACACACTGAGGGTGACGCACTACTAGAAGGTTTCCCTAGGTAACAGGTATTTAGCATTGGGTGGAAAAGAAGAGGCATCACTCCGGCAGACAACAATGATATCGCTTCCTGACACTCTTCCTCCTCTGGGTGTCCCATTACAATATCTCTTCCTCTTTCTCTCCCTCTTTCAATCTTCCCCTCTGTCTATCCCCCCCCACCGCCCGCCCACCACCCCTCTCTCCATCACAGGCTGTCTTTCTGTCGCCTGCATCATTCTCCTTTCTTCCTCTATCTTCCCTTCCTGTCAACTCCTCCATCCCCGTCGTATCCATCTCCCTCCCTCCTCTCACTGTTCATTCATTGGCGCAGGGGCTCGCGATGACAGCGTCTGTCCCCCCCCCATCCCTCCCTTCCCTCCCTCAAGCTGGTGGGAGGAGGGAGTGATAAATGTGGGGACGGCGGGAGTTATGCGGTCGCGTGTTTGCCTTGCAATTCGCGGCTGTGCACACGCGTCGCCCACTGTACAGTGTACAGTGCGCTTGCTGTTACTGAGGGGAAACGCAACGACACCAGTAATCTGTCAATCTGATCTGGCTGCTCGTCGCCGTTTGCCAGATGCAGGAGAGGAAGTGAGATGGGGTGGGAGGAGGGAGCAGTAAGGGAGACAATGTGTGAGACTGAAAGTGAGTAGGAACAGAGTAGAAAGGGAGGATTGATGATTGATGAGTGAGAGGGTAACAAAAAGAGAGAGGGGGGGGAATGCACCAAGGACAGTTCAAGCACTGAATTGAGAACATTGGTTTTATGGAGTAAAAGACAGCAGAAGAAAGACTTAATAGCATGAGATAGACAAAGAGAGGAAGAGTAGGGGAGATAAAGCCCAGTGAATGTACTCTCCTCATTTAATAGGGATTACAGGGCTGATCTGATGCACTTTGCAGGACCCCTCGCTCTGTCATATGGCTCTATATTTAATTATTTGCTGCCTTTAAGAGGCCCGCCTTAGTCGCACAAAACCCAGAGGTCCCTGCAATAATCCAAATTCATTTTGAAACTGACACCAGATGGGGGCTGCCTGCCTGGCACCGGCTCACACTGACAAGTGGTTTTCATGGGCTGAGTATTGGTCACTCTGTGTGTGTGTGTGTGTGTGTGTGTGTGTAGTGGGTTCCAGAAGGCCTGCACTCACTCTTAGTGAAGCGTGGCGGGTTGTCGTTCACGTCGGAGAGGGTGATGCTAACCGTGGTGGTGCCCGAGAGCCCGCCCATCTGTCCAGCCATGTCTTTGGCCTGGATCACAACCTGGTAGTTTTCCTTGACTTCTCTGTCCATGCCGGGCAGAGCCGTCTTGATCAAGCCTGAGGAGAAACGCACAGATTTATGGTGAGAGTTTATTTTTAAAAGAGCGTCCATCTGGTTATCTAAAAGCCTCGTCGAGTCAAGTATGATTATATAGCCCGATATCACGAGTCTTGATTTTCTGTTTCAATTAAATGTATTTTTATAAATAAAAAAAACTGAAAGGTGAAACAATAAGTCGGTAGCAGAAAATGAATCAGTAAATATTTTAGGAGCCCATAAATCATTTCAGTCATTTTTTTAAAGCCAAAATGCCATAAATTCTCCTGCTTCAGCTTTCAAAACGTGAACATGTGCTGCTTTTCTTTGATATAGATGACAGCAAACTGAATATGTTTGGATTGTAAACAGTTTTTTTCACTATTTTTAGACATTTTATTGACCAAATTAGTAATCAATCAATCGAGACTTTAATCAACAGACTAATAGATAATGAAAATAATCATAAGTTTCAATCCTAAACAAGTTTATTAATGTTTAAATTGAGGATAATCTGACCTTGATGAAAATTGCAGCACAAAACTTTTTAGCCACTTATGTTTATTTGTTTAAAGGGACTCGGATGCGTCACAGCAGCTCATTTGCCCGTTTACTTTCCACTTTCCATAACTCAAAGCATTTTCCATAACTCAAAGCATTTTCCATAACTTAAAGGTGTGCTGAGCACAAGAGGACCTTGTGACCTCGTTGACCCCTCCGCTGTGGTCAATAGTGACGTTCTGCAACAGCAAAAATAACTTTTGGGTGAGCGGGAACATGAGATCTGGATGAATATCAGTTTGAAGCGATTCCTTTTGAAATATCTGGGCATGTTTTATGTTTTTATGGTAAGAAATTGAATTAAATTGATGAGCTTAAGTGTCACAGTTTAGCCGTTATTTTACAACGTAGAGCTCATTTTGAAAGTCATTCACTCAACTGCTTCTCTAACATACACAATATTTGGCATCGCAGCTCTAGATTACATTACAATAGAATCATCTTTATTGCTACTGCACTGGCAACAAAACAGTTCATACAGATGTACTGTAAATGAAGATGATAGAACAATAAACCGAAATATGTGCAGTGCAAGAGCATGCAACTATAAATATGTCAGTTATGTACAGTAACAGTAATATGTACAGTGTGAACAAAAGCAATACACAGTGTGGAATAATAACTCGATCAAATAACCCGAACCCTCACGCTTTTTAAGCAGAAGCCCCAAAATCCTTACTTATAGCTTCTCAATTGCAAATAGTTGCTTCTTTTTTTACGTTTTATATATCGTAAACTGAATATCTTCAGGTTTTAGACAAAACAAGGCATTTGAAGACGACTCTGGGAAACGGAGATGGACATTTTTAAAACTAAATGACGAACTAACTCATATAAACAATAATCAGAAGTTGAATTGATAATGAAAATGTCAATAGTGGCAGTATAAATACAGTGTGTACACTATAAGTGAATGCAGCTATGATGTGACTATAATAATAAAAAAAATAAAAAAATAAGCCTGTCTGAATCAGCTGTGTTGAATTAAAGATATTTATTTTTTTTGGATTTATGCATCCACAGGCCAGATAATTAAACCACTAAGAACATTTTATTACAGAAAGGTCAGTTCTCTTGCCGAGAAGGCATGGCGGCGTGGAGCTCTGCGGTCACACAGGAGCACATTTTGGAGTCCGTGTTCTCGTGATTTAACTGGTAAGTGGACCAAAGTGCCAATCTACCAAAACCACAGCTTATTCCTTTAATTCTCTATGCGTAACATTCGCCTCCAAATGCATTCGGCATCATTTATCTCCTCTTTGGAATTAAGACTCGGTTAATGTTCAGCCTTTAAAGCTCAGCCAGTTGCTTACCTCTCCGCTCTGACACGTTAGATCTCTAGTTTTGGAGTCAGGACGCAGACTGGGTAAGGCAGTAATTGGCAGCATATTCAAAAGGTGTGCTCCGTCTCCCATCAGAGCCGGTCTTAAATCATGTCTGCTATTGCATGTTTGAATTTGAAGCAGCATAATAATAAAAAAAAAAGAAGCAGGTGAGGGGAGAGTGGCAGACGGACGAAGTGGAGTGGGAGAATAAAGTAAAGAAAAAAGAAAAAATGTCACCCTAAATAAACTGCCTTGGCAAACTTCCATCACTTCCAGTCGGAATAGATGATTCATTGCATATCAAACAGGCAGTGCATCATTCACACTCAGATCAGCCTGGACCACGCAGTTCTAAAGGGCCCTCTAACTTTTTTCTTTCATCTTCCTAACGGTGTGCAATTTGTCTCACGGACAACGCGGCGTTCAGAGAACAGCGATCGTTCAGGAAAAGGAAGCAAACGTAAAGCCGCTTCACAGCAGCGCCACGTTCACTCTGCATCTCTGTCTACCTTTGTTATTGCCTAATGACTACAATGCACACACACCGAGGAGGAGAAGAGAAACAAATCCCGCTCATAAAGTGATGTCCAGGCATGTCTTTGTGTAAGAGGGGATGTCAGCTTACATACCACATGTGGGATAAACCATATTACTGTTAATCCCTCTGCTAATCTGCAAATGGCTTTTTTTTTTGTCCTTTCCCTTTTGTTTAAGCAAAAGAGACACGAGCGGGATGTGTTCCAAAGCGTACATTAATGATTAAAACTAGCAAGCGCCTAGATTTTCGGGGTTGGTGATTTGCCATTCGCACTACAAATCCCCCTCGCCCGTCAGCCTGCGAGAGGAGGCAGATGTTGGTATTTTTGGTTCGGTTAAAGGAGAACTCACAGCCTTCCAGGAGTTATTTTGTGATAAATTGTTTTAATTTCCTTTCTTGGTAAAGCTCAGCTTGCCTGCTCTATTTCTGCTTCAGTTAGTGATTTGTTCTGTTTTCGCAGAATGGCCACCTCCAGATGAAAGGGTGTGAACTTGTGGGTTACATATGTAGGTGGAGAGTGCAATGGCAGTGGCATTGTTAGGAGGATAAGAGCTTTTCCACTGAAGAAATACTGGGGAGTTGTGCACATTAGTCAGAAAACAAACACCCTTCATGGCTGTAGTGCTACTGAGGCTACACTCTGTGAGGACACATTATAATCTTTGACTTTTCTGTGCTGGAGTGTTGCTTGTATTGGTGCAACATTTAGGTGCAAAATGAACACAAAAAAAAGCCCCCGTCTCTTGATTCTGACATTTTTGATGTTTTGGATACATTCCTACAATTGAATCTCAACTTTATTGGCTTTATTAATGAAGTTCTTAAAGTCTTCTTTTCTTAAGAGAGGTAAAAAAAATAAAATCAAGAACAAAAACAGGATAATTTTTAACTTGATTCCAGTGAAAATCAAATAGTTTGAAGCTTTTCATAGAACAATGTTTAGTTGTATGTGATTCTCGTAAATCAATGCATGTTTCTTAAGGATACAGACAATAATAAATCAATCAGTTGGTTTCTCTGCCGTGAACTTGACATCACAACGTCTGCGCTCGAAAGGAAAATCAACACAATGGACACATAAATGCAAGTACACCACCAATAGCTCCATGAGATTATTTCTGCTTGGATTTCACTACTGACCGGTTTCTGGGTCCACAGAGAAGTACGGCTGCCCCTCCAGGATGCTGTACACCACCCGGGCACTGTTCCCGTACGTGGCGTCGTCTGCGTCTGTGGCTGTCACCTGGATTACAGAGGTACCTGGGGGAAGGGGGGGGGGTTTCATGACAATGATTTAGATCAACTCTTCAATACTGCTGAAAATTCTTTGCCGGACAATTGGTCAAGCAGATGCACCTTCTGATGAGGTGTCTGATCCTCTTCGAATCATGCAGAATGTGACTGATCATTTCTGTCCCTTTGCATTACCCCAACCAGTCTTTGTCCTCGGCCACTTCTACCCTTATACGTGATTGATTTTCATGGGTAATCGATAAGCCGTAATGTATTTTTCTAAGTATATCTCTCTAAGCATAGAAGCGGCACCGATACCGGCTCTTTGCGAACCCCAAGAAGCCTATTAGTGTATCCACAGATCTGGAGTGTCTGAGAAGCCAAATATCTGATCGCAGGCGAACGACTGTGATCCATTTTCTCTTCCAGAGAGGCTGAAGCCCTATTTCAGTAGAACAAAGGGAAACGGTTAGCCAAGTGCTACCTCCCAAATGGCGCCTTGCGGGGCCAAGTGTTGCCTCATTACATGCAGAAGAAAATTAATTGAGTAGAAATATTTAATGGCAAAGTGGTATAAATATAGAATTGTGCAATACAATGGGATAACGACCCCATGAAACTTCACTAATTTGATGTCAGCCGTGATCTGTAAGGGGTGACAGGGAGAGTTTCCCTCCTTTAAAATCAATGTCATTCGTATGGATGAAGGACGTTGTGGAGGGAAAAAAATTGTACGAACCAAAAAGCAGAGAGAGAAAGACCACGGCTGTCTGATTTGGTGTAAGTGACAGTTCGGGAGGATTCCTGAGCAAGTTCACCGAACCTTGATGACTAATACCTTTAACTAGGGAATTAGACTCAAAGAGGCTTTTCTGACAAGGCGGCTTTTAGAAAATATCACTGATCCACATCAGCCATCTCATCGTCGACTTTAAGCTTTTGAGAAAAGAATTTTCTGACAAACAAGTCAGGAATGATCGCGTTTTTTGTTCAGGGGGAGTAAATTACCTCGACTGTAATCATTCAGTTGTCAAAGGAGAGGCGCTTCAAAGTCGTCCCAGCCCGAGAGTCTGAGAGAAGAATATCAGAGCTTTGGGACTATAATAAAACTCTAAGTGTATGTCACATTTAAAGGGGCAGTGTCTCGACTTAGTCACTCGTGAACACATGCTCTGCCAACCAGTGACATCACACCTCGGTTGTTGCCATGGGCACCCGTGCTGCCCTTAGATAAGTGCTGGCCTCTCTCTTGGGGTTACTGAACCAAGTGACAACTCTGTCACATGTCTGGGCTGCACGACCGATGTCCCTCAGTCCCCAAAGCTCCGCAGCAGCAGCACAGCACAGAACAGAGCGTTCAAACCATGTTTTCATGCAAGTATTGATTAGGAGTCTTTTTATATTGTTTATCTATATTCATGAGGCCACTATGTACTTTTAGACTAAGAGCTAGAGCCAAAGTGCACAGTGGATTAAAGTTTAATTTGGTGCCAAATGGCAAGAAGAAATGATAATACGAACAGCAAACGGTGGCGTCTCTGAAACAGGCACTGCAGCAGTGGAATCTGCAATTATTCACTATGATGGCACAGCTGACAATGCTGGTAATTAAATTAAATACTGTTTTAATAAGATACAATACTGTATTTAAAAGATTATCTGCACCACTGCTGCAACCGTGACAGAGACGCGTTACCTTGTTTATTCTCCGGTCATAAAACAGCTTCTAGTCTCATTTAATTAGTCTGGGCCTCTTTGTTGAGTCTGCATCATTATTATGATTGATAAAGTCCCATTGATCCAGTAAGACTGGCATTTTGTAACGTCTCTATCCTATCTGAATCATAGGCCTTTTAATCCAGCTCCTCACACACACAAGCACACACACCTTCATTTGTGTAAACACTTCATTATTGTGTGTGTTTTATGAATCAATAAATATGCTTTTACATACTTAATGCAGCTTACTTCGCCTGCTGTGCACACACACAAAAAATGTGTGCACATTTTTTAAATATAATTTTTTATGTTATTTATTTACTAATCTGTTTTTTCTCTCTATAAACTTAGAGAAATATCTCAGGCGTGGGGGAGAGCTGGTTACAGTGGCACAGTGAGTGACCTGTGTTAGATAAGTATTCTAAGTAGCTAAGTATAAGCTCAGTAAAAAAGAAATTAATATAAACCTACAAGTTGCTCCTAAAAGAATCTTATATACTGTATTTAGTTATTCACTCAGTTAGATTATTGGACAGGCACATCCTTGCTTAGACAAACACATTAGTACAATAATGTCTCTAAACTCTGGGGCTGTGTGATACGGTTGAAAACAGATCGACAGTAAAATTATTTTTCTATATTTGGACAGTGTATGTAAAATCCGAAAAAACTAAATCTTAACCAAACGTCCACTAGATACATTTTCCAGAGCTTTCAACCACATCTCACGGTCTTCATCAGCAGAGGGATGGAGTTTCTGCTGACAGTGAGATGTCATTTAAAAAGCGCCGTAAAAAAGCAAGCAAGTAACTACACTTTGAATTTGAGTATTTTGTCAAACAATCTCCAAGTGCAAAGATAAATCTTCACGCTCAAATTGAAATTGATATTCAATGCGATAAACCATTGTTCCAATATTACAGTAAATATTACATCAAAATGTAATCCAAAAAAACATGTAAAAGTACAACTTCAGCAACTCACTTCATGGGTTTTTACTTAGAATTATCTAAGAATCATTATTTTGGACAACAAAATGCTGGATGATGATCATATGACCATGAAATCATTCCACTACAAGTCAGTAAAGGGAATTATGAGGAATATTTACGTCAGGATCTTACCGATGTCAGACATTTCAGGGACTCTGGCCATGTACGGGTCCTTGGTGAAGCGAGGCTCATTGTCATTGATGTCGTGGATCTTGATGACGAACTCTGACTGACCCTCCAGCGCCTCGTTGGTGAAACGGTTGACGGCTTTGGCGTGGAGGATGTAGTAGGCCTTCTCCTCCCGGTCCAGCCTCTTGGTGGCGTGGATGTCGCCCGACTTCTCGTCTATCCTGAAGAGGGACCCCGCTCCCTCCCCTGTGAGGACGTACCTCACGTTTCCATCTCCTCGATCTGAATCAGAGTGAAGCTGCGGTGAAGGAAAAAGGAAAAAGATATTGTGAATCCCTGCAGCACCAAAACAAAAATGTTAAGCAACAGTTTGTGGCGCTTTCATTTTAATACATTTCCACTTTGCGGCTCTCTATTGCTAATTGTCATAGCGCAACAGCGATTCAAACTTACGATTAAGAAAGCTTTCACATTTGCTTAATGTGCTCTTATGAACACCAAATGTCAGTTGGCTCTTTCCAGGGAAGTATCTTCTATTTGCCATGAGCAGAAATAGCCAGTGAAGAGAAAATTCATCTACATAAAGTCCAAGAGAAAAGAGAAAACACCACAGTGCTGGCTGCACTGTTTGATTGACAGGTGATCTCCAAGAAGTGAAGCGCTTACATTTTTTTTTTTTAAATCACAGGAATAAAGTACTTTGTACCAGGGATGTCAACAAAATCAAATTTCAAAGTCGAATCCCAGTTTTCCACTTAAGTATTTCTGATATGCCTGTGCACATATCAGCGATCTGACCAATATGGGCCTTGGCAAAGAAACACTGACAGCTTTGATAAGTGCGTTTGGTGTTATTTAACAGATTCATATCATCTTTAGTAAACTGTCATCGCGTCATCTCTGAAATACACATCCTGCCGAGGAGAAAACACAGAGCAGGAGCGTTTAAAACGTTGCATTTCACTGGTATTGTTACATGCAGGTTGTCATCACGCTTCCTTACCGCAGGGCCACAGTGGCATTTTCACAGTGCTGTAAAACAGAATGCCAGTGGGTCGAAGTCTGTGAAGTACCAGCATGACTGTGCGCACGTCCGCCGCCTGCCAATCCCTGATGGATCAGCAACATGACCAACATGCCAGAGGACCACCGTAGTCCACTTGTCAGTGGAGCTTCTCATTATTATTTGCTCTCTCTCTCTCTCTCTCTCTCTCCATCTTCTGTTTAATTTTTTTTTTTTCTGCATGAACAGCAGCTTAGCATGCGCTGACATTTTAATTCCACCACCAAATCCCTCCAACATATTTATCTCCGAGAACTCATCAAAAGCTTGTCCAGTCGTTTCCCCTCCCACTGCTTCCCTGCCCACTTCCCTTTCCCCTCTTTAATAACCAAGGACATGGCAATAATTGCAGGGGGAGGTAAAGGGCAAAAAGAGGGCATATGTTTGCAAAGTATAAACCGAGGCCATCTGAATGTTTAGCCTGATAAGTGGGCACTCATAGGTGATTCCTATGTATGCTGTTGACACCTCGTTAACTAAAGTGAGCGGCAACATTTGATTTTGACAGTTTGAATGCATATTTTCCTTTAAGCGTAGGCTGTTGTTGTGTACACAAGCGTTCCTGGCTGTGCCGGTGGACAGACTGAGGGGGGATATTGTGTGTTGCAGCTGGGTCACGTGGGAGCGCATTGCAAAGTCTCCCTTCTCATCATATATTAAAAAGCTTTTCATCCCAGGTGCTCGGAGGCTTTACTAATTCATGCTGTTATATCAGGGCAAAGCTGGCACATGTGAGATGAACAGCTTTGTGGATTAGCATCTTTAACACTATTTTGTTCGCCTGCTTGAATGCTGGTAAAAATGACTGTTTTCATTCCTTTCTCTGTCTGTCTAACCAAGCCAGTCGGGTCTGTTGCAGAATTTCAGTATCTTTCGGATTAGGATCTGGAGTGGAGCACCGTTTCATTAACCCACTTGAATTTTGGTCAAAACAACTCTCGTTTCTTTTTTCTTTTTTATTCTCTCTGTCTAACCAAGCCAAGAGAATATCCTGCACATTTTTATTTGTTTACTATTCCGCTTTACAGTACGTGCTTCCAGCAGAGACTCAGTTGGCTGAAAACAATCCACTTCAACATTATTATCTTTCTCCCGCTGTTATAGCTGCAATGGCCTTTTCTATGATTGTCTATCAAGCTGCCTATCTCTGCTGGCACGACAATTCAGTTAATAACCGTTGAGTCCTCTCTTTTCAGCTGAGATGTGAGATAGACAGTGTGACATATGCTGTGTCGACTGTCATTTCTATGGAAACAGAGAGTTCTTGTGGTTTTAAGAATTTCTCCCTGCTCCCCTGAAGGATATTACAAGGCAGCACAGAGTATCGAACTACGTCGCCTGCTGCAATGACCCCGTCCCTCCCAGTTGCCCACCTTGCTGGCGGGGAAAATTTAGTGCAACCCTTCTACTCAAATTAAGAGCGAAAAAAAAAAACTCTCCCAGAAATCAATGTGGCAGCCCAACGTGCATTCACAATGGCCCTTTGATCAATTTATATCGAAAATACAATTAAACTGTCACAGGGGGAGAAAAGAAAGCCACATGTGCATTCAGTAGGGTCACCAAGTAGCTCTGGCTCATCGATAGCTAGCCTTTTCTCCTTTGCCCTCCTATGGTACTGAATCGTAAAAAAGGCAGAGAGCATGACGCTATATCCATTAACACTGGGTTTTCTGGTCTTTTTGTAAAGGAAGAGGACACTGCAAAAAAATCTCCATCCTATCCAATCATTCTGTCTACAATAGCGACTTCAAGTCTTAATTTTATTAAATGAATGGCTTCACATTTTAAGAAATATGCTGTTAAGCTTTCAGGCCGATGGTTAGATGAGACAATTGACATCACTCTTATGTCTCTCCAGTAAATAGGCGACAGCCAGCAGCGGGTTAGCTTAGCTTAGCATAACGCATGAAGTCAATGAAGGCAAAACTGAGCTATGCGTTCATTTGTAAGCTTTAGAGGTGCTTCAGTTTGGGACTTTAAGATTTCTGTTTTCCCATTTCTACTCTTTTAGCTAATCTAAATTAACAGGCTTGCTGGCTTATGGCAGCTTCATATTTACCGCACGGACATGAGTGGCATTACTAATCTCATCTAACTTTCAGGACTCTAGGACAAACTATTTACTATATTGCATGATTTGCAACAGAAAATAGCTTGTTTTAATAGTTTTCTAAAAATCAGTGTCTGTGTCTTGACTGAGAAAAGATCAAGGAAAGTTGCTGCACTCAAATCAAGAAAAATTAAACTTCAGTTCAAAGATTTTTTGAAACTAGTTGATTTACTTTGGAAACGGGTTGCAGTATTCTTATGTTGTTAAGGAAATAAGGTTTTGAGGCAAAACAATACTAGAAAAGATTTATTGACAATGCATCAGAAGTGAAGCAAACTATTAAGCATTTACTTTAACCATTATATCATCAATAACATGCTATTGATTTCAAAACCCTTCACTCAATTAGCCTTCTCTTCAGTGATTTTCAAAGGTTGGTATTTTTTCAAAGTAGAATATATTTATTTCTATTCCTATGTGCTTCATCTTCCAGTTTGAAGTGCGCTGAGAAGTGAAGTGGTACTCATCAGGCATCTGTGCGTGAGAACTTAGAAGTGAGTCGTCTTTGTTTGTGAAATTAATCAGCTTCAAGTGCAGCAAATGTTAGTGCAGACTCGATCTGGCCGCCATTTGTGCTTCACTCGAGTTAGGCCGAAAAGATGGCACTGGAAATGGGATGCTAAGGGCAATTAGCCAGTTAGCCTTTAAGGCCTTGTGTCCTGGCCTGTCGAGAACTGGCTGCCTTCTACGCAGCCAGATGGTAGCCTCAGACTGTGCACCAAAATAGCCTATCAAATGTCTGTTGATGTGTAAACTTGAGATATGCAGTCAGAGCTGCAGAGACTTAAAGGTGAAATGTCAGTTAACATATATTTCTCTCTTGTGGACATCTGACATCTTTTGTTTTGTGTCCCATGCATCATTTCCAGTATGTTATCTTTTAATTACAGAAATTCTCAACAGTTTGTGTTCACTTTGCTACAGGGCCATCGCTGAGGTCATGTCCTCAGTCGTGTTGTTTACACTGCACAATTGCACGCAAACTATACATGGTGTCTTCACCATTCTTACACGGCAAAAATATGTTTATATCAACACATTTTTGTCTTTGACAAAGTTTTCTTAAAATATATTTAGAAAATATAAGTTCAAAATCAAATATTTTTTCCTTGACGCTAGGGCACCAACCTGCATTATCATTTATTTTATTCAAATAAAGACATTATTTATTGGACAGAAAATAAATTCAAGAAAATGCTGGTTTAATAGCTATAGAAATTGCTTTGCAGCGGAAAATAAATGTAGAAACAAAATAAATAAGAAAAAAAAAGAAATCCCATTTTATGTGATCCCTCATTTGAATCAAACTTGGCCAACTAACTTCTGGGATTGCAGAGACAAAGCCTTAATGTTTGATGATAGAAAATCAATTAAACTCACCCTGACAAAACCAACGGTGTTGAAACAGTAGTGGGCAGGTGATAGCATGGAAACAATTGCAAGGTGCTGTGGTAACGTTGGCGTATCTCGCTCAGACATCACTTCGCCCCTGCAACGTTGTCGGACAGATGTTTGCCGGGCCTCGTCGCCGCATGACTTCATCACACCCTTTCCTCCGCCGCTCACACGGGAAGGAGAAGAGCATAATTGAAGTCGCCCCCTCCCAGCGCACACGCGGAAACGTATCGCCTAATCAACAAACACTGCCAATGTGTGCTCCAGGCCGCCGCTGGAGACCGCAGAGGTTGCCATGGCGCGGGTACAGCCAGGCCTGTGCCATATTGCAAACTCCTTGCCTCTATGCCAAGGTGAGCAGCTGGTAGAGGGGGGAGCATGAACAGAGACCAAAAACCACCCCACCCCCCACAAACAAACACAAACAATCCCTGCACCTTTCCACTCCGCTGCCATAAGATGGTTGAGTCCTTCCCCCAGGTCGCCTCCACCGCTGAGTCATACAGGACTGGGAAGAATATTATGTCTGTGTTCATCTGCTGTTTTTTTCTTTCCTCTGATTTCCAGCCCATTACTGGAGGCGGACGTGTGTGTGTGTGTGTGTGTGTGTGTGTGTGTGTTTTTTGCGCGTACGCTGGTGTGTTTGTTCACATTCAGAGAACACTGCTCACTTGCTAGGGACTGTGTTGAGGAGTCTACCCAGCAGACCCAGAACCACTGGGGCCTATCAGGGGCTGTAAATACTTTATGAGATATGATAGTACAGCACAAACACTCCTAAACCACAGGCCATTAACCATTTTCAGTGGATATGTGCCCTTTGGTAAAGTAAGAAATAATGAAATAAACAAACATTCTCTTCCCCCAGTGACAGCGCGGGCCCTCCGAGGCCTGTATGCAGCTCGCCTGCTAATGAGAGGCAGTGTACAATTCTCCTCTTGCAGGAAAAAAAAATCGTTGGCCAATACAGCAAGATTAGCAAGATTAGCAGCCAACCAGCTCCACAACAAGACACCGCCGGAGTCTCCTGTTCCCCTTCATCTCGATTGCTTCCCTTAATTCCTTCTTGTTCCAACTGCTTTTGTTACGCTTGTACTGGAAAGATTTAACTTTCATTTGTTAGCACTTCACAACAAGATAAAGCCGTCGTGAAAAGAAAAAGGTAAAAAAAAAAAGAAACCGGGGGAGATTGAGTTTACCAAATAACGGGAGACAGGATCTTGTAATTCAAGTGTAGTTTCATCATTCTATCTTTTACTGTGTGTCAAGAGCCGCTCCCTTGTTTATAATAACCTGCCATTGTGTTATTTTCAATTCATTTTTTTCACGACTAACACAAGTGGTTTTGTTCCCTGCTGCGTTCTCCGGTTGCCATGATGTCACTTGCAATGACAAAAGCCTTCCCTTTTGTGTTTCTGGTAGTGTTGCTTTTTTTCTCCAGACCCACTTCATGAGGATATGGCCTCCACCTGAGGATACAGATGCAGATGGTTGCTCTCTATGTTGAGGCACGTATTCAACTCGAAAGCTATTCATACCGTTTAGGGCCTTATTCATCACTTGTACTTAATCAAGCAATTAACAAACAGTAATTGCAATCAGATAAGAGCTACAAACTGCAATCCTATGTGACAACTGGCTAGTGAGCTAACAATGAAGAGAAGCTCCCAGCTGCATGTACTTGGGGGAAACAACAAGCGCTCAGAGTCATGATTAAGTGTGGTGCTCGAAGGTTGACGCCTTAATGGTATCTTCAGGAGACGGACTCTTAGGCCGCAGCCTCTGGCTCTCTAAGTGTATACCACACTAAGATAATCCATTCGTCTTCTGCTATTAGTCCTTTTAGAAGCTAAAAGGACGAGTGGCACATCAATCAGCACTCTCTAAAGACAAAGTGGTTTGATCATGCTCGGTATTTACTTCTGATCTTCATTCACTCTTTTTCTTTTCCTTTCTTTTCAACTTTTTTGTTCTTTCTCGTATTTCTATTCTCGCCTCATACCATATTGAGTGTTGTAATCCTTTTAGACGGGGGCTGAAAGTCAACCCTCACTTTGGGAGGACGTATGTTGCAGAATCTCATTTGGTTGGATGACTCTATCCTCCATGGACACACGATAGGAATGCAAAGCACCAGCCCCATTCAACTCCTCGCACAAAACAGCCTTTCTTCCTTTCTCAGTCGTCCTGACCTTGCCACAACGCTTCACAATCTCCTCAATTACAGTAGGTTGGAAGAGGAGACTGATATCTTGACTTCCGCTCCGCTGCATGTAAAGCAAGCATTATTTGGCCCGTCTTCTTGTACACCCCCCAATGTTATCTGGGTCGACACTGTGTTTCATTTTGTTGAACAAATAATACCTTTGGAGGAAGTCATATTTTACTGTAGGGCAAGACAGCCGCTTTCGAACAGCATGATGTGAGTGGAATGGACATCGTGCAGGCAGCTACACAACTGACAGTAAGCACAATATGTATTCGACAGCCAACAGCAAACAAAGCCTGAGGATGGATGGAAGTCCAATATATGAACATTAGCCGATCGGAGTTTCATGTCATGTCTACTCTCCGATGATGGGATGATTATTGTATTCTCAGAGACAGAATGATACACTCATAGGATGTTATTTATTTTGAAGCATGTAATGAAGAACATATCTTTTCCTTTGAGTTCAAAGAGGATGATTACGTTATCTAGAAATCCATTGTTCTACTAATAAAAGGCACCACAGGTAGTTAGGTTCTCCCCTTTGTGCCATTATAGAAACTAAACCTTTTGAAATTGTTGTATATTAAAATTCAGACATTTTTTGTTTGACATTAACATGCAAATAAAGAAGTATCTTGTGACATATACATTCATTTGGATTGATGGATGGGGAGGATTAAAAATAAATAAATAGCAGAACTCGGCCTTCATAAATATGTATTGACAAGACCATACATTATGAGACATTTTTTTAAATTACCTAAAATAACAACTTTTGAAATGCCGGCATGTGAAAAGTTCAAGTTGAGTTGTGTGGACAGTGGCTTTGTGGAAAAACAATTCCAGAAGAAGAAACAAACATGGAGGGAAAATACACAGAATAAAGTAGAGAGACTCCAGGAAACTGAAAGCTGTAGATGTGATGCACCAAGTTCAAAGTTACAATTTGTAGAAATCACTTATCAACTAAACAGCACTGCAAGTATCCCTGGCTTTCTAATGATGCAGTTTGAGATTCTGTATGAGCCACTCTTTTCTTTTTCCTTTTCAAATGTGGTGGATGGTTACAGCTGCTCACATCAACTACTGAGTACTTCCTTTATTCATTCTGAACAAACTGCCATCAGAAAATAGACAAACAGAATGAAAGAGTTTCAATTCTAAGGGAGCTGGGAGATGGGCTCAGCTCCATTAAGAGACCTGAGCCCATCTGAAAACAATAAGTTTGGATGGGTCAGAAAATATAAATAAAAACATTTCTACTAATGCAATGTTATTTAGAAGAACAAAATACATTACACATTAACTCCTACTGACAAAAGGGTAATCACTGTTCTAAACATCTTAGATTAGGTAGATTATTTACATCAGACTTCATGACACAACTTCTAAATATAGAAAAACTATAAAACAAATAAACTTGTTCATCAGTTTTTGTTTTACAAAAAGCAAGAACTGATTCCAGCGCAGCATTTGATAACTATTGGATGAAAAACAAATATATACTTATTTTTATGTGCATATTTGTATGTGATCTGTGATGATTAAGTGTTTATTAGGCTCATTATGATTCCCAAAACAATGCCTTTCTTTGAAAATATAAGCATGTTTTTTTCTACAAAAAAAGCCCAAAGTTCTTAAAAGATAAGTGCTCTCTAAAACAGCTCTGAAAGAACTTTGCCTAAATAAAATTATATTTGAATGAGGAAGTGATCTGATCAAAATAATAACCAGTCCAACTCTTTGTACCAACGTTTATGATACTCTATGCTGCAGAGATTTGAACTTTGATATCCAACCCTAGTTAAGAGACTATTGTGGTCACTTGTGGAAAATAACGCATATAAAGGAGGCTAATTGATCCAACTGATTTAATATGTTTGTAAGTGTTATTGTTGTGGGGTGTATCCATGTGCTTATGTTTGATTATTGTGTGTTATGATACCGGAGTGTACAACTTATGTGGCAGTGTGGTCCTCTGTTTGTCTGATAAAGGAAAAATAGAGAAAGCATGCGCTTCAATTACCTTTCCAACATACTGCATGTCCGTCCCGGTGTATTCCTCCAACAAAAAGAACTGGTTCCACATCCAACCCCGTTTGGAGCGCCTGAGCGGCACTCCGTTGGCGTCTTGTCCCGTCAGTCCTGTGGACCCCTTCCGCCCCCCTGTAGTCCTTCGCAGGGCCCTGAGCCCGTACCCTGGAGAGCTGAGATGGGCCATGGCCCACAGCACCATCAATACGCAAACTCTCCTTCTATCCATGGCCACACCACCACAACCTTCTGTCTTCTCCTCCCGCAGTGGTCTGTGTCCAGTGGTTTTTGGTCAGAGTATCGGATCAGTCCACATGCTGTAATCTATTGAAGCATAAAAGGCTCCTCAGACTCACATGGGGCAGCAAACAGCACCTGGAACATTTACAGAGAAAAACAGAGTGTCAATACTGGGAGGGGAGGCAGCGATTTGTTACTGCACAAGCTGTTTCCTAACCTGTAGTCAAAAGCAACTCAGTGGATTTACAGGCTCTCTGAAGATGCAGTACTTTTAAAATTGAGACAAGACCAAGTGCAGATGGGGAGTGAAAAGACACAAGAAAAGAAATACTCCTTGAGATGGCAAAATCAATAGAGATAAATATCTATGAAATCATAAAAATGAAATGAAAACCACAATAAATAGAACCTGACCCAACACTGTAAATAAGGAATGAAACAAAAAAAATGAAACGTGCAAGACTGTTTCAATTAAATCAATTGACCTAGTTTTATGACTCACTCTCACTCTCAAATCCTTTTCTTTACATTTTATTTTCCTGTACCATCGTCTGAGTTCAGACAGTTTCTCAGTTTATGCAATTGTACATGTTTCCAATTGCGTCAGCGAATGGACTAAGGTTGCTGCAATGGTAGATCTGAGGTGACATTTTGCAATCACCGGATTCCTTCCTTGAGTGAAAATGTATCCGAAATTAAAGGGAAATGCGTACAATATTTAATTAAAAACATTGAATGAAGTTTAAAATACACAGAATAATTTGAGCAATCAGGTCCAGGTGACAGATAAAAGCAGAACCTGAAGAGCAGATCGAAAATCTGTAACACAGTGATTGACTTTTCTGCTGCTGCACACACACATTCCCATCCACCCAAGCCCTGATATACATTCATGTGCACACTCATACTGTATGTTGACTGTCAATCATCTGATTGATGGGCAGGCTGAGTGCTGCCTAACCTGATAAATATCAGATTAGAAATATTACACATCAATGTATTGGCTTACATCTTGTACAGCATGTATAGAGCTACTTTATCTGCATTAAGCCCCTGAATCAACATCTAATAGAGTGCAAGGCTGAATGTGGAGCGGCTAGTTCTATCGTTTTTAACAATCTGCTTCGGCACACTTTGTTATCAGACCCAGCTGAATGCCAATAGAGACCCTGGGCAATGTCAACCCCAGTTTATTACCTTAAGATCAGTGTAAAGATACCGAACAAAATGACTGTTTGCAAACCACAGAGAAGGGCCCTGATGTGGGCAGTGGAATATCTTCGCTCTCCGTCTCTCAATCATTTCTTCCAGCCATCTCCTTTCCCTATTTCTCTGTCCAGTGTCTTCCGAAGGCCAATGCAGAACATGCTGGTAAATGTGTGAAGGAAACGGAACAAGAGGACCAGAGCAGGAAGAAGGTGGAGGAGAAGGAGGGGTAGGAAGAAAGAGAAAGAAGGCCATGTATTCTGCTTTTGTTCTCATTATTCTTCCCTGGCTGGGCGATATCCAGGCCGCCAGTGTTCCTCGGCTGGGGTTTGGTAGGAGGGTTATCAGTAGCCCCGCTGGGGAGCGTCTGCAACGCTCCTCCGTATCGCACGTTCTCAGAAGGCGGGTGGAAGGAGAGGGGGCGTGGGGGCGTGGGGGGAGAGGAGGATGCAGTCTAGCCCCAATGTATGGCAAGTCTGGTCAGCTTTCCTCGCACAGTATGTTGAGGAATTAGGAAACAATGTCTCTGGACATGAATTAAGTACCCTGACCTGCATGCAGAAGCAGAGTCGACAGACTGAAGGGAGTGAGGGAAATGGAGCGAGCGAAGAGGAGAGAGAGGAAAGGTGCAGGCTGAGGGGAGTGGAAGCAAAAGTCCTGTCACAGTATCACAATTCTGACTTGGATACGAGCGTTAAATTTAGTATCTGAAAATCTGAGACAACAGAAATAAAGAAAAGCCATCGAGCAATGTCACAGAACAACAGCAAGCTCTATACAAACAGATGTCTCACTACATCGACAGGGAAAGGTTTACAGTAACTTTAGTACCGGGGTTTTGATGTCGGCTGGGTGTCTTTGTTGGCTGTATAAACAAAATACAGTAGCTGCATATTTCACTCCTGTGCCAGTCTGTCAAGCTGTTTGCGGTGAAGAAGGAGTCGGTTCAAAACATAATGGAGAGTTTGATACAGTTGTCTGCTTTCAGCTATTTGGCTCTCTCTGTTCCACTGGCACTGGTCCATGAAGACAGTTTGGCTATCTTGTTCGCTTTCACTCCTACAAGCCCATCCCAAAGTGCACCGATGGCACAGAGTCCAACATCATGTAAAGATGCTTGTGAACTTTTCTTTATTAACGATACAGTGGTGTAACTCACTTTGCCGCAGTTTACAGGTCCTCACACACCTGCTAAAAAGATGGAGTCAAAGAGCCGTTTTGAGAGACATCGCTTACTTTTGTACAAGTTCCAAGTTGACTACCGTTAGTCTTGGCCTATCAAAAAACTAGCCACCTCTGTAGTTCCACAACTGTCTGCTGTTGTTTTTGTGTCAAACAACATCAGTGTAGTTGCTGCTATTGCTTTTGTATTGAGAATGGATGATTGCACGGCTGCATGGTGGGAAGACTCTGGGCCAAACCAGATGACGTCAAACTGTCTCAATGCACCGAGGCTATTCTTTAAACAAATTCCCTTCCCGGGGTTTGTTTACGCCCTCTAGATGTGACGGTGAAGTAAAAATTTCAGCATTTCACAGCACACTTGCTGAAAGTTTTTGAAATCAGATGTAGTTACCGTGACAACACTAAGGGGCAAACGGGGAGAGAGGGAGTGAAGGAGAGGTAGAAACGTCCTGTCAGAGCAGTGTCAGCAGTCAGGATGGGAGACTGGCCCATCCATTACGCTACCTGTCTTCCAGAGGCAGCCAAGGCATGCCCTGCTTTCCCCTTATGAGGCAAATTGCGAGCGGTTGAAGCTGAGGGTTAGGTCCCATCGTTCTCTTTTCCCTCATGCGTTGCAGTTTATAGCACACCCTCCCCCTCCTGCCGCCACATCCCATCCCCATCCCCCTGCCCCAGCCTACTTTGCTTGCATAGGCCTGAGCTGATATGCATTATCACTGGGCTTTTCGCTGAAAGCCAGTCACTTTGCATGTGTCCTCTGCCTGGCTCAGCACGGGGAGGGAAGAAAAAAAGACTCCCGGGTCAACAGTGCGTGTGCTGATGGAGGCAGGTGAAAGTGAGATGGACTGTCAGGCTTCTTAATAACGCCCGTGGAGAAATAGTCTCTCAGACCACCACTCTCTACTTTCTCTAAGCCCCAACTCTCATGGCAGAAGCTCTGTTTCCTATCCAAATTTGCTACATGACTGAATGCTTTACCCAGCTTTCTCTCCCCCTCTCTCTAGTATTTCCCTTTTTATTCTCCTCGCCCAACTCCCAGCACACTCGACTTCATGAATTTACTTAATTGACGCTGGTGAGGAGCATGTGGGACTTTGAGCTATTGATTTGCTGTAGGCTTCAGCGTGGTTGGAAATACCAGTTGGTCTCTGGGGTAGACTCATGAAGCTTTCTACCTCGAGTCCCCCAGCACTGGGAAGCCAGCCTTTTCAATAGATTTCTTCATAATGTCACTGTGGAAAGCTAATGCTTTCACTGTACAGAGGGCTCCGTTGTCCCTAAAGAGCGCTGCCCCTTGACCACATTTGTCATACCCTGGAAGCCATATTGTACAGCTCCCTGCCCTGATAATTCTCTTGACAAGAGACCACGGCCACAAGTATGTACGTATGTATGTCAGCTAAAGCTTTATTTTGCTATGTCAAAAAGTGTCACAGCTGGTTAAGAATGCCATGCTGCCACATGTAGCCCATTGGCTACGACAAAATGCCTGCCTCTTTGTATTTGTGCTGTATGAGAGTGAAGTTGAAAGAAAAATGGAGGGAGACTTAAAGAGAATTACCGATTGCTGAGGACTTGGATCTAATTTGTAGTACTGGCCTTTGCTTCTATTGGCACCAAGTTAATTACTCAGACAATAATGAATTAGCAACTCTGCTAAGAAGATGTTTGATGTCTGTCATGAAACACGAGCAGTGAGACAATCCACACTGAATTTGAAGAGAAAAATAGTCTGTTGTAAAGATCCATCACAGTTTACTGACTGAATTAAAAAACAATGGAAAAGAATTACAAACCCAAGGTTGTAATAAACCTGAATGAAACTTTAAAGAAATAGAAACAGGAGGAAGACTGTGTGACCAAGAAAGAGTGAATGTGTTCTTGTTCACAGCCATCTTCCTCGAAAGGCTGTCGCTGGAGGTGATTTTTGAAAAGGAGCCACAGGTCCTGTCATTCCCTGTTCACTTTCTCAGGGAGCACCATCGTCATAATGAAGGTGTGTAATACAACATGACACCATAATTATATTCTCCCAGTTAAGAGGCAGTGTTTACAACAAGCACAAGGCTGCCTTTATTTTCTCCATCCTTACGCACACTCACTCTCTCTTTGTCTCGCTCTCTCGCCTGGCCCGTCTTTGCTTCATATCATGTGCCATTTAATTGCATTAAAAAAATGCTTGATGAAAAAATGAAAAAAGTAAATTGCTTTAAATTGCCTGTCACAAATTGTGTGGAGTCACCATCGAGCAATAAGACTGCATTGTGTTGGGTCCTGGGTAAGCAAGATTAATGTGTCTGCTGCCAATTTTCAAATGCCCCGTGATTCTACGCTCAAAGAATTGCTTGGGATAACATTTTGAATCAGGACAATTAGCTATTAAATGTATCTATTGGTTTTATCGAACACAGGACCACGAGGATAGAGACAGGGACACAGAGAGTCACACAAATGCATTTGTCAATACATATTGGATCTGGCCAGCTAATGGCCTTTACAGTGCACATGTGCTGTTACACCCAATGGGCCTGGGTGGCATTTTAGCCTAATCTAGATTTGGGAGTGACCTCCTAGAGTAGGCAGACTACTCTTTTCTTCTTCTACCCCCCCGCCCCCTTCTCTTCCTGTTTTTCTTTTTCTTTTCCTTAACGAGGGATATGAGCGACACGGAAAAGCACCCTATCGCGGCCGTTGAGCCAAAGACTTCCACAGCAACCCAGAAAGAGCCCCGGGGGTGCAATTAAAAGTGAGAGAAGAGAATGTCAGCCAGGGGGACAAGCAAGGCAGAAGAGAGGGGGTGAGAGAGGGATGGGCGAGGGAGGAGAGGAGGAAGGTTGGGCACTAATGCCACAGGTAACGTCGTCATGTTACAATCCACAAAGGAGACCCTTAAAGGCTGCTAATGTGTTGAGGTGTCAGCAGCAGGTTGTTCTACCATCTCTGCTCTCTTTGGCCTCCTCGCTTCCTCCTCTACCTGGCCCCTTTCCTCCTCCTCGCCTCATCTTAGACTCAGTTTGTTAGGGGACCCAGCCTCCAAATAGGTGTCATTCACAGCCCATATTGTGCACCTCACAGGAGAAATTGACAGCTAAATCCCAAGTGCAATTTGGGAAAACAGTACGCTCGACCCAAATCTGGGGCTCTCCATTTGTCTCATTGCCCATGTGGGTTAGTGGTTCAAAACCAAGTTCCCAATGGCAAATTATCAAAAAGTGGAAAGCTGGATGAACTTTTGCTCTCAAAATGTGGGAAAACGAGTCATGTGTGTCCCTTACAGATGCGACTAAACTGAAAAAAAAATTCCCCTTAGAACCCTGTCAATACGTATTGATCTTTTGTTCAGCTGAGAAACAGCGTCTAGACACACTGCCGCATTGTCTTGAAAATAGCTTCAATCCACTTCAATCTGACATACAGAAGCACACGCCTCACAGATTAAGGTGAGGAAATTGATCACTAAAAGGAGATTTCAGACAGATGGGGGATATTACCACAAAGGAAAATAGCAAAACATCTATGGATTGAGGAGGGCAAAATCATCATCATAAAATGCTGGCGAATAAACAGCTGAAAATCCCCAGTCAAATTGGAATGCAAAGCTGAACCAAAATTCCTGACTGAATGTCAGCACTGTACTGCAAAACAGTCCTCTAGTCGGAATTAGGATTCAACCTACAACACTGGAATAGCAAGATTTAGTTAACAGTTCTCCAAGTCCCCTTTCTGATTCTAAATAACACATTAAGTTTCCCTCCAAGATGTGTTGCCAACATTTCAACTTATTCTTAACAGAAAGGACATTAGCAGATGTTAATCTACAAACTACTAACATAACTTAGGAAATATTGAGAAATAAACAAAAAGGAAAGATAAGGCTTTGGTATGAAACCCTCAAATTGTGGACTACGTGGTAATCAATTTCCTGATCATACATGACATACAGGGATGTGAGACTCTGCATTTGACTGAATGACAGATATCCTAACAATTTAGCTCATACTACCCCTGTCAGAGGCGGAGGTGTGCCCACAGCATTCATCCCAGTGCACCGCTCCAGAGCTCACTACAAACACATTACCTTGCCTCACTGCCCAAATGCATACCAAATAACCCATATAAATCATACAATCTGGGCCAAGTCAATGAGAGCCACCTATTTTCCCTGTTTTCTAGTTATTTCCACCGTGCCATCATTCAGCAGAGCCAGCATCACTCAGTCCGAAGCTCTCACAATCGTTGTCTGAGTGGCCCAGTTTAGAACCCACCGAGGGCTCCTGAAGTAACCCTTCCTCTAGTGCACTTGATTTTATGTCTCCACAGTCTGGACTAAATTGTGGGTTGCCAGCTCTCCACACAGTGCTCTGTTTTTCAGCTCACCCCCTTTTCTTTCTCCCTGTTGTCACTTTGACAAAAACAAAGATGGGATTCTATGAACTTGCACCAGTGTTTATGGCTGTGTTTACCATCGAGCGACGCGGCAGTTGAAGAGGATCCCCTCAGCACATTATTTTAAAGGGTCCCTCTTCTCTGAAGTCACTCCAGATTCTCTTAGTATATTAGGGCAGCATCGTTTTGTTCCAACTCTAGTGCCAAATAATGACTTTCAGCCCTGAAATATGGTTTTGAACTGTGTCATCATAAACAACAGACTCTCACTTTTTAGCGTGCAGTTTCTGATTCCACTTCCCAGAATTAATTGACTAAATGGGAGCTTAAAGTCATTATCTCCCCTCGCCAGTTCTCCAATCCTGCGCAGGGGGCTAATAAATGGAGGTTTGATTTCGCTAAATGTCCTCTCGCGAAGATTAATAACGCCTAGTACCCTGGTGGAAAACAGATGTGGTCATCCTTGCTCGACAGCAGAACAAATGGGCACGAGACATCCTCGAACATAAAGACCAAAGAAATAATAGCTTAATGGCGTTCATCCGGTGACACGTTAGCAGATGAGACATCCTCGGTTGTTTGCTTTTCTGCGTGTTCACCAGAGCACATGTTTTGTCACCAGCGGCCGTGTGGTCTAACACAGCTCTCTTCTGAGGGACTGACAATGGCAGAGGGAGGGATGGAAGGATGGAGGAGGCTCAATGGAGGGGTTTGGCGGCTTCCTGCTTTCCCCACTGTGGCCTTTGTGGTAACACACTGGTGGTTATGGGAGCCTCCGTCTCTATGCAAATCAGTGTTTGCTTCCCAAGTGTTTGTGTGTGCCATGTGCAGTCAAGCACAAGATTCAGCTTTTTCCTGTACATTTAGCCTTGAACAGTCTCGAGCAAAAGGCCAGAGCTGCAGCAATACGAATAATATTCAAATTAAATCAGGTATTTCAAAGCTATCATTCTTAATGAATTACATTGTTTACCTCTTAATAATATTTCCCTAACATGATATTAGATTACACCGCAGCCGTTGTTTTTAAATGAAAAGTGCGTCTCTAGGAGCAGATGCATTGATTGGACGACACAAAAGGTCAAATCTGGCGCAGTGAATTGAAAATCTGTGAAGGAGTTGTGTTCCCACGTTTGTCTCTGTCTCCCCGTGGTGACAATTACATGAGGGGGAACGACGTGGAAGCACATTTCCATTCAGGCGTATATCGACTGTAACAGCAGGTCAGTAGCAAGACAGCTACAAACACAATTGTCACACAACACTAAATAATACATGGAGCTAAAACAAAGACATTGCACACCTAAAATATGGCCCTAATAAAAGGCTGCACAGACAAAATGTGTCTCCCCTCGACTAAGAGTAATGACCTTTCCTGGAAGCCCACCATAAAATAACACAGCGACAGTTAGGAGCAACTGTTTTTACATTATTAATGCCGGAGGCTTCACACACACTCATAAGCTAGAAATGCACACTGATACTATGGCTTTTGACTGTTCCTAAATTGGACAAAATTCTCTGAAACTGCACCCAACTAAAACCACTGAGGCATTCGCGTGTTAAGAAAGCCATTTGTCACAGGCAGGACTTCTGCCAGGGTATCAGCCCAGCCTTGGGATAAAAAAACAAATGAAAGTAATACGCATCGTATGAATGCCATTCAATAATAAGCCACACAATTTGTGATGGCATCTGAATTCAAATGCCTTGTATAAATACATATTTTGTTAACAATGCTCCTCAAGAAATGAAAAGGGGGATGTTGGCTGGCTTTTCATTTGTTGGCGTTCATTTGGAATGGATTCTGCAGTATTGCTGCTAATACAAGGTCTTTCTGCACTATTCTCAATCCAATCACGTCAAAAAGGGATTCTGCCGTCCTCTGAGATGAACAACAGACGGCCATGATCTCCTCTGACCTTAACTGTGACTCATGTTTATTTACCTCAGCTAGTTATCCCTGAGGGACAGCGGCCTCATCATTGAAATGAGCGCTGTGATGGGTTGTTTTTTTATTGCCACTCCTGGGAACTCTAATGAACAAAGAAGCCTGATTGATCCAAGTTAGCATTTGATTCCCGAGCACTGCAGAGACACACGATTCAATACGCTGGCATGCCAGTGGAGCACCCCTTGAACTTTGCTGTACACACATTCTTAATCACACTCACCTTTTCTCATGGCTGGTGTGACTTCCAGCTTATTTGTAATTACCAAGCTCCTCGGGGGGGTTGGCTGAACAACAGGCCCGGCCATAGGTCACGAAGAGACACTGTAGCCGGCCATATGGGCTCCGGGCCCAGGGGCAGAGAGTGGGTGGACGCCGGCATTGGCACCAGCAAGTTACCAGAATGGTCAGAGCAGGAGATTGAATTATTTGGAGACACAAGACAGCCTTATCGAGCAGCGGCCACATTGCACTGACGCTTTCACCCCAGTTTCTATTTCCTATTTCACACTTGGACTATTGCCAGATAGGATATGTTCAGCCTCCTCGTTTTACCCCCAGATTCAAAATCACAATCGACCAGTCAAAAGAGGGAATAGTGCGTTATCTATCACCACCTTACCACCGGCGGCACCTTCCCCTCTATCCCTAACCCTATGTCTCCCCCCTTCCTTCCTCCCCTGCTGTCACAAGTGCAGCAACAGCACGGTGTTATTACAGATAAACAATCAATACTGCATTAACGTGTCCATGGAGGCTACCAGGAGTTAAACAGGCAGACTAGGAAAATAATTCAACCCAATGTCATGGGCGGACTTCAAGCAACTAATCTTGCTCATGAACGGATATATGTATTGAAAATTCAGGCCACTTCTTTCATTATCCTCAGCCATAATTTTGTTGTGCTTGAGGTCACTAGATACATTTATTTTCCTTCCTCTCCTCACTGGTCACAGAATGAAACCCCACTGCATTAAAGAAGTAATACCCTACTTTATAGCAAAGGTGACCATGGATATTGGAGAGCAGGGACCCATACGATCGATTTGGAGCGAGGAATGAAAATTTTAACATGATTCCAAGGCAGGCATTTTAACTCAGGAGTATTGGACCCTCTCTTTTGATGACTGCTTCCAATCCAACTCACGACTCCATTTCAAAATTCTGATGACGTCTTTATTTAAGGAAAGGCCAGTGAGAGAGGCAAGCCCCGGTGTCCTGCTGGTGGCTGTGAGGTCCTATTCCTCTTTTCAAAGCTTGTATGCAGCACATTTGCATCTACATTCCCAAGGCTGTCATTGAAAAAAGAAGGCTTTTTGTTCAGAATCTCTGTGAAAAAATGAAAACAAAGGCGTTCTTATGAGGAGGCCCAACAAATAGTCCCTGCCTCTCCCTCTCCCAGGCTGGAATTAAATACTCCTTATTCCTCCTCATTCATTAGCCCCCACGCCCACAGCCCTAACACCGTACGGGGGTATAAAATACCTCGCACACACACACACAAAATAAAGGAGTTGGACTTGGCTGAATGATTGCGGAGACTGTTTACTAATACTGCTGCTCGCCCTGCTTTATTACAGAGTGCCAGGCTTTCCATTACTGCAAAGGGAGAGAGAAAGGGGAGAAGAAGCAGAGGAGGGAACAGACAGAAAAAAAAGGAGAGAGAGGGAGAGATACTGCCAATGTCAGATTAAAAGAAGAAGAAGGAAAAAAAGAATGGCTCAGTTGATTTACACCTTCATTACTCTCCCCTAACTCTTCTTATTGCAAATCATGATGCTGCTTTATGAGCTGAGTCCTCTATTACGACAAGGCCAGGAAGACAGTGCTTTAGTCCATAAAGCAACCGTACAGTAACCGCCACCCGGCAGCATCCGAATCACCCATCCTACCACCCAGCTGCCAGAGGGGAAGGGAAGCAAGACAGAGACCAAGCCACTCTCGAAACTTGTTCCGGTAAACAAACCCCAAGTTTGCTCGTTTCTTAGCTCGCTGTCCCTTTCCTGGCCTTTGACTGTTGACAACACACCCAGATTTCTCTCTGCCAGATGTCAAGGAAGTACGCCTTAGTGGGTGCACAGCTCTGCGGCTACATTGGGAAGAACTCACAGTGAGTGTTTAGTGTGAAGTGAGCGGTGCCATATTTAAGTCAACAAACATCGAAGGCACTGGAGGTGTGTGTTTACAATCTCCCCAGCACCCTTCTGATGAGGTGCTACTGATGGGTTAACTTGAAGAGCTTTGTGTGTATTTAGATAGAGAACCAAATGTATTTTTTTAAACTTTTATTTATTGAACCAAGGGGAGGTCTAAAGAGTACGCTTGCACTTTTCCTTGCAATGATTACATTTGTGTGTGTGTCTGTTGAGCAGGTCCAAGAAGAAGCGGTCGAGGAGGACGGGTGCAGGACCTAATAAATCAGCAGATAGGCTGAGGCATGTAGGTGAGTGCGAGTGTCAGTGTGCTGATGTAAACATGGCACGGGTGCATAAGACACACTGGATGGAGGTTTGCTATGTATATGTAACACATTGCTCCGGCCTGGCCTGTCTGACTCCCATCTGGAACAGGGTTGACAGAAAAGTTGACAGATGCTTCACCAACGTCCATTATTTATGAGACTGAGGAGGATCCACACTGCATTTCACAACTGTCTGCTTCTGCTACTGTAGGTTGAGTTCTGACATTGTATTCTGTGTGTGTCCACACGCACACCCACATATGCGATGCTTCCTTGTGTTTGTGGTGAGCTGATAGGTGAGTAGCTGAATGTACAAGTCTACTTCTTTGCACGTTTGCTCAAATGCACAAGTGTGTGCTTACATATTTGTGTTTGTACATTCGCTCCAGACACAAGTAACCACTCCACCTACCTCGGTGAGTCTAACCCATGACCTCTGGAGTGTCATTAAATCCCTGCTAGACAGGCAGCCCTTGAGCTCCTGCATGGAGGACCGTACACCAGCAGACTCCATCTCTCTTAAAACCCACTCACAGGCTTAGAGCTGGGAGGCCCGACCATCGGATTGAATTAAGGCTTTGATTAATTGAATCTAGTGGCGAGTACCTTGAGTGACTGATGTCTCGTAGGACCAAAGGTCTAGACACAATGCTTCAGAATAAAGCTATAGTCACTTATTCAGTGACATCACAGGCAGTTTTAGTGTGCCTCAGGCATGGATGGTTGCCTCTAATATTATTGCTTGGAGTGCTGCTTTAAGCCCAATCCTACCGGTAGCACTGCTGCTGCTAAGTGTGCCAATGTTAATAAGAGGCTCAATATAATTAATACAAATGGAATGTTTAATGCAATTTTTCCATTTCAAAGAAATTCCCCGGGCATCTTTCCCAGCAATAAATTCTCTCTTGCATTGTCCTCAGGCAAACAATAACCCAAGTTTGGCATTACCTTCATTAGATCAAACTCAATTATTGCAGAGCGCTTGCAGCTCCTCTGGCACAGGGGTGGACTGTTAGGCTGTCTGATCCGGCAAGTTGAAGGTCCTATGGCAGGTCCTGCCCCATTTGTTTTTGATGGACAGCGGCATGAAACAGTAATTGGAGGCCTGCGAGACCCGTACACATCCGTTTGTCAGTTATTCATGTCAAAGCACAGTGTTCAGCTGTTGGGGTTCTCAAAGAATGACCTTTTCTCAAAGAGGACAGGTTTCCCCTACTGTCGGAGAGACGCCCTGGGTATTATTCAGCCCAAAACAGTACTGCGCTGTTATTACTCAGTGTCCCATGTTGCTGCAGAAAGCTTGTATTGTGTCCTTCCCTGAGGAATATACAGTCCCAGAGTGGTGCGCACGCTTTGATTCGGCAGGTAGTTTGTGCGGGAGGTCTTTCTATTTCTCTCGTTCACAGTGAACCATCCTAATGTTTTGAGAAGTAGCAGAACAATGGCAGAAACCTCTCTTTTTCACTCTGGGGAGTGAAAGCAAATAGGACCTTTGCTGATGTGTTTGTCTGTTCATTTACAGCACCTTAGAATACAGCTTGCACATTGTACCTTTACGAAATAAAAGAAAAGAAAAAGGAAAGCTCACAAAGGCATTCTGCAGGACAATAGCACAGTCAAGGAAACGGGTGCACAATGGAGTCCAGATATCATTCACAACATAGACAGGAGAACATTATCCACAGAAGGAGGGGCCCATCTGAAGGTGAGACAGAAGAATTGTACGCATGATGCTGCCACCAAGACAACAGTCTCCCTGAAGCCTAACCTATAAGGACAGGTTTCTGCAGCGCCAATGCCCGCTGGGTTAAGGTGTTACACGTCATCCGCAATAACCTGGATCATTACTCCTGGAGGCTGTTAGAGGGGAAAATAACATCACTCAGCTTTCACCACTGCCAAGAAAAATTGACACGCTAAAAGTCACACAAAGACGATCCTCAATATGCGCATGCACACACAAAGGCCCACTAACAGCCTCGGCGTCACCGTCTCTCACACTCGCAAACAAACACACACACACACACATGTAATTACACACCTGCAATCTATCACGTACTGTCATTGATGTCTGGGGGGTTAACATACCAAGTGGCATCCCAGCAGCGTCCCAGCAGCCAGTGCTGCCTGAAGCTGACAGCTCTCACTGCGGCTGCCATGCAGGAGTAAAGTAAGCATCATTATCGCCGTCTCTCGCCACACCTCTCTCTAGTTGGAACAATTATCACACTTTTTTTAAAGTCTCCCTTCTTTTGTCGACAACCCGACCCTTTCCCTTCACTGCCATCGCTGTCGACATTGTACTCCAGTCAGGCGCTAATGCTCCTTGTCCTTTGACTGGTCTTTCTGATCTCCTATTACCCTCTCGTCATCCGACAGTCAATATTATCCCCCCTTTCCTTACCAATCCTCCCCTCTCCTTCTCTTTGCTTTCACGAAAGTCTCAAAAGTCAGACAGACAATTTTGGCCCCGTCCATCCACCCCCTCCACTCGTTCATGCACTTGCTCGTCTTCCATACACTTATTAACTGGCTGTCATGTTCAGCAGCCTTCCCCCAGACAGTGTTTAGCGTTCCTCAGTCCACTTACTGCAGCCAGAGTTAAGCCTCTGGGCTTTGCAAAGACAGGAATCCAACAAGAGGGGAAAGGCAGGACCTGCGGACATGATCTGTCTGCTACACTCTTCCTCCTGCCCCAGCTACCTCCAGGCAGGACTTAAAAACTCACATCATAAAGGAAACTACCTCCAAGATTTTCCCCCCCTTTCCTATAGGATAACGTACAGTAGCAGAGAAGCAGATGACCAGATAAGGAACATCTAAACAACTTCTAAAGTACTTTCTAAAGTGAAAAAGCTTAATTTATTCAGGGTTAGAGCGGGACATTTGGAAATAATTCCCCATTGCAAAAGTCACAATGAATTGAAAAAAGCAGATTTTCCTAATGATAGTATATCTTATTTCAAAGAAGTATAATTCAATTGCAAGTTTTCTTAAAATGTACTAGTTCAATTATATACACCTCATCGTTTTGACACTCCCCTAAAAGGCATAAAAACTATGTAAGCAAGTTGCTTCAAGATGTACTTTTTGACAAAAAGGTTACATTCTTCAGTTGGTACATTTTTACCTCTGCTAAGGAAGTTGTATTGTCACCTCTGTTAGTTAATCTGTATGTCCGCAGGCTGTCTGAAAAACTGATGAACAAATTACCATGAAATTTGGTGCAGAAATCAGCCTCAAGCCATGGACCAGTTGATTAGATTTTGATAGTGATCTGGATTTGTGATTTCCACTATTAGATGATTATTGTTTTCTCCCCCCCACATATTGGATATAGAGATTTAATTCCAAATCCAATCCAAACCCTAACGGTACTCTCGCAGGGTCAGGAAATCGATTTCACCTCACATTTAAGAAAGAAGTAATGTTCAGCGTCCTTGAAGGTGGCTTCCTTCTAGTTTTTTGCTCATATTTTAGATGACACCCGAACAGAATTCGTCTCCCAGGCTGGACTCGGCATTGTGTGGTAGCTACAACACTGGGTTTGTCATCTGCCCCTTCTTTCTGCACCCTGCCCTTCCGGGGGCAAATAGTGTGAGAAATTAGACGTGGCTGGTGGATATACTCTCATGCCCCTGCTTTACCAGTGTCATTTCGGCAACTCTAAAATTGTGCCATGGTCTACAGGGCTTTGTTGTAAATCACTATCTCCCACTGTCAGACTGCCGTCTGCTGTACACTGAGGATGCCTGGCTTTCTGCTGCCTCCTGGGTGACTAATATATCTTGTTAAATTGTGCTGAGAAGCGTGTGGAGAACTGTACACCTTGCCTCTTTGTACTGTGTTTGTTTGCTTGCATTTGTGCCTGCGTGTGTTTGTGTGTGCCTACTTCAAAATGTGTGTGTTAGCCTGTGAGTGTGTGTGTGTGTGTTTGCGTCTGTGTCTACATTTCGCGACTGAATAGGTAGGTGGGGATGTTACTTTTGCAAATGTGTTCACTAAACTCCACAAGTCTGTCAGGCTTTGTTGGTAATTCAGTTAGATTGCTATTCGGCCAGCTTCCGCTCACAACCACTACAGTATCGGAGTTGTGAAGCTATCTCTCAGCCACTTCATAATTAGAAAAGCTGTGGAGCCAAGCCACAGTTTGAGGGGGAAGAGGAAGAAAAAAAAACTGTTGGCACACTGCATTATTCAACATTGGCAGCAATTTACTCTGTCTCCCACCCCACAGACATGAATGTAAGTGATTTCATAGTCGCATCCGTCCTCCTGTGCCATACTGTATGAAGCTGGACTCTTCTCTGATCAGCAGCTCTTAAACTATGCACTGTACACTATCAGCTCCATCCAGCATATACATTCACACCGCACACACACCATATCTCTGTCCTACCACTTCGATAGATTTATGAGTATATTTATGTGTAAATGTTGTTCTCCTGCACAAAGCATGGAGAGATAATTACCCATTGTTAAGTGAGGTGTAAATTGTCTGATCTATGTGTATTTATCTTCTTAGCACACAGCGAGCAAAACAGGCCTTTTGGGGATTTAGGCAGACTCTACAGCGACGTTCTACTCTCCTGGCCTCCGTCCAGCTCTCAAATCCCTTGAGCTGAAACCTGTCGAGAAACATCCTCGCCGTGGTTTAACCGTATCCCGTCTAATTATAACGTCTTTTTTAGATGTCGAAAATTCAATCTGGGACTAAGGTTGACCTTCAGAAGAAGGTGACACCGCCCCTGCAAATGGTAGATTTAAGTAAAAACAGGCATCGCGGTGGTGGGTGACGAACACGCGCTCCTTATTTTGGTTTCTGTGCAATTACGGTTCTGACTGCTCCGTAAATAGGCGTCTCTGAAGGGACTCTGTCTCATTACAAGGAGCAGTTATTAAGTTGCCGTTGTGCCTGCAGGAGATTTGCTCTAATGGTCACAAGACGCCTCAAGAAATAAGAGACAATGTCACTGTAAAAGAATGTAAAAATTGCCATTCTACACAAACTGGCGAGGCGAAGTCTGTCCTGTAAAGCAGGGGCATTGTTCTGGAGAGAGAAGAAGAAGAAAGAAAGGAGAGAAGCCCAGTTGGCTGGCACTGACAGTAGCAACTCCAGATAAATATTTGGAACAAGAAAATCTTAGGAGGAATCCCATAGCACTCGCAGTACAAACAACGTCATGATTTATTATCACATCATACAGACCGTGACTAATGCACTCAAACAATCAAGGTGCATCTAGTGGACTACAATGCCCAGGGGTGCTCTCTGCTGCTGACTTCAAACATTCGTAAGCGAAGCACACACATATTAGAGCCACTTGCGGTGCATGTGGGCTCAACAAATGTCCACAAGTATCCAATCACACACGCAGAGGAGGAGAGAAGGCCGTAGACATTCCCATAGGGGATTGGAGTTTGCTTCGGTACAGTCAGCGGCCACTGGGATATGATTTTATTAGCTCCAGATGCTGCTGAAGAGAGGACTAGAAACGCTCAATATTATGAGCGGGACACATCAAAATGATGCTGCCCATCTGGAGCACAAATAATGTAATCAACTCGGGTCACCGGTCATCATCGTCTGGCCTTCGGGTAAACCCAGCATCCTGTGACGTCACCCCTCACAGGGACAGGCTGGAGCCGGCCGGCAGATTGAGGCTTGAGCTTTTTTGGAATATCCCCTAAGCTGCTGCACATGACCCGTGAAGGGAAGATATTTTTTGGGGAAGAATGAAATGTTAGGGACTGTCTAATGTAATCGGAGGTCTGGTTTATAATATGTAGATGGCTCTGATGTGTCTATTCCCTGTCAAATCAGTTCTGCGGTATTACTTTGAACGTCTTCATATGAAGCACTCACCCAGCTCGGACCATAAACACATATACAGTAAACTACTGTAGGCTACTGTATGCCCCCCCTCTGCCACACACACAGGAACTCTATTTGCAGAGCCTTTAAATATTCAATACCTGCCGTGTTTTCTGTATGACTTTGATCAGCCACAGATTCTACTCTGTCCCTTTCATCTCTGAACTTCAAACCAGCGTATGAAAAAAACCCGGACCACATAACCTGTTCTGGTTCAGACAATCTCTGTTCACCAAGCTGCTCTTTGCCTTCTAAAAACACGCAGGAAGTTGCTCCAATAAAAATTAAATAAAAAGACAAGCAATGAAGTTGACCTACCCTTTACAAATGTAAAGCTTCTTTTGTCAGAGCCTGCATGATTCTTTTCCCTTGTTTGTAATTTTAAAAGTATGTGAGCACAGCAGTGATTATTGCGGAATATTCCCCGGGTAGTTTAACAACCCCCCCAAACAACTTCTTGGCCGCCTTCAGGCATATTACCTCAGGCTTACATTGAGCCAGCGCAATAACTACCATGGAGCAATCTGCAGGCAACAGGAAGGACAGAACTTTCCCAAGCACTAAATTCAATTTTCAGGATTGCACGAGTCCTGTTAGATTCACCACACCTCTTACCCTCGCTCTGTCAATACCTGCAACTTTTGAGTCAAGAAGGCAAGTTAATTCTTTTACAGCCCTGCCTGCATTATTCAGCAATGCCATTAAATATTCACACAGCCACATCACTGATATCATCTTGTAGTCAATAACGCTAGAGGACATGTTGTTGAAGAAAACTTGACTCAACTCCAGGAGTGCCCCCCCCTCCCTAAAAAAAAAAGCAAGGCCTTTCAGCCGATCAAAAACAGCAAGCACAAAAAAAAGGCAGCAGGGCATCACAGTGCGACTGCAGGCAACCACAGATAGACAGTCATCCGCCTTTATCAGAGCATGCTGTCCCACCTGCATCGATTGGCATCCCGTGGATTTGCCATTGGCTGGAGCAAAATCATCGGTTGATTGGTGTGGGGGGGGGGCAGAAAACATCAACCGATAGATTCAGGCAAGCGGTTTTTTTTTGCCAGGCCTGAAGTTTTAATACGTGACAAACAAAACGCAAAGGTGCGTTTAGAGCCCAAGCCCGCATGCTCGCATGACTTCAGCGCGGCGGGGCAAAGCCACTGCCCTCTGCGCGCGGCACGTTTCCCTTCTACATCCACACAGGAATGAGAATTACGCACAGAGTCATTTCAACAAAACACAAAAGTTGATGAATCACGCTGGCAATTCATTGCCCGCCGCTGTAAATTGAGTGAATCGGCTGAGGACGTTAATGTAACTTCCGATTGAAACTAATTTCCAATTCCAAAGCCCAAAGCTATTACGATAATTAGTGTTTTGGATTTTGCTCCGCTGGCGATCACATGAGAATGTACACAAGAGGAGATTTTATATAAGGAATTATTTCGCATAGGTCATTCGTGTGTGAGCAGCCCAGAATAACCCGACTCGGACAATTCAAAAAACGCTGCAGAAGAAGTAACTGTTCGAGCAGCGAATGTGCCACAAAAGAGATCATTTCCACAGCGGATAGAAGTTGTAAGCAAAGACCCGCTCACCTGATAATGAAGTTTATTCTAGGAGGAAATTTCCCCAGGTTTGTGAAGGTGTACGTCGGTGCCAAGTGTATCCGTTCACTGCAGCTTTTGTTGCCCGTTGTTCCACCTCAACTGCGCGTCTCAGTCGCGCTGCATCACTTCTCGCTGTGGATGTCAGGGAGGCTGAAAGGCTGAGGGGACTCAACCCTCCCATTGGCTGCCATTCACAAGTCCCCAGCAGAACACGGCGTAGAGAGAGGGAAAAAAAGAAAAAAAAGGAGAAGGGGAGGAAAAGATGAAGAACAAAAAAAAAAAAAAGGGCAGAAAAATCACACGACCGACAATAACAAAAAGAAGATTGAGGAATGATTAGTGTTCCAGTGGGGCTGCGTTTCAACTGCCGCGCGATGTTCAAGTTTAATAATACGAGTCAAGTGTTGTTGTGCATGCGCTTTCTTGACATTTGCATAATCCCTGATTAATAGTTGCAGAGTCAGAGGTTGAGTGTGGGTTTGAATCAATCAATAAATGATTATTTTTGTAAAAGCCTCCAGTTAGACTCTGCTTCCTTTAAAACCTCGGCAGCCGTAGATCATGTATGACTACAATGGATAATTTAATTCCGGCGGCTCTGTATGAAGTAAAAAGATAAATGCACCAGCAACTGTCATGCCAGTGAAAATTAGCATGTGTTTTATACCATGTTACTGCAGCAGCCTTATGATCAAGTCAGCACCAGACACTCAAGTTTTTTTTTAAAAACTTGGTTTAGTTGTATTTAAAGTCACATTTAATTAAATAAATACAACTGATGCTGCAACTATGGCCATGCAACTTTTATACCTGCTCTACTTCTACTATTATATTATTGTTATAGTATATGCACTAAATGATCAAATACACTAAATTGCCCGTTTATTAGGTAGACCTAGCTAAAACTAAAGCCCTGCTATATAATGCTTTGGCTTGCAGCTACTGTTATTTTACAGTAAGAACACCAAATTGAATTCCAACTTAGTGACTTGTCTGTAGCGGACTAAACTTTCTTCAAGAATCTTTTAGAGTAATAAAACTAATGCAGTTTATAAATGCGTTATCCAGTGCCTCGCCTTGACCAGATTACACACTGTAATCTGTGGTATTTTATTGGTATGGGCACATGTACATGTAATACATTCTTGTACTCGCTGGTAACGTTACTGAGGAACAATCTGCATGCCTAACGATTCTATGAGGTGGATGTTAGCGGGGGAAATTATTTAGTCAGAATCCTAATTCAAGTAAAACTGTTGAGGTTGTTTCAGTGGGACAAGGGATTCGGGATGATGTCACATTTCAAGATGGAGCTACGTGCATGGATCAGGAGTAAGTCACATTGACCCTTTAAAACAAGTACATGTATTCATCCCATACAACACTTCAGGCACATTTCACGTGGTTGTAATAACTCACAAGTAAACATAAGATGTCACATGTGTAAAAGAACACATGTAATGTCACATATTTAGGACACTTAATGTAAAAAAATGTAACTCACGAAAGCCTCTTATGTGCTTTTTTTTCATAAGGCTTGTAAGGTCACTGGAACAATAATCACATACCGGTAATTGAGTTTTGCAGTTCAATGTTATTTTGTGGTGATGAGATAATGAAAGTATAATCACAAGTAAACAAAGTATGATTTCTTGAGATAGCTGGATAATGAAGTTGTGGTCATGAGACATGGATGAAATAAAAAATAGCTGTTAGCTGCTTTGCGCTTCCACACTACTTAGTAAACATTGTAGTATGATTATATTAATATACTATACTTAACACATAAAGGCTTTAGGTATTAGAAATAATAATGTTCGTTTTAATCTATCATTTGAGTCTTGTAATTTTCAAAACAGCTTTAGCAAGACATGGGCCACAAAAACATATGTCACATCTAATAAAAATGTAGTGCACATAAAATGTGCAATATGAAGATGGAAGGAAAGTCTGCAGGCGTTTATGGTTTTATGTTTCCAATTTTTCCCTTTTTTTCAAAGCCAAAGACCCCACGCTGTGCATGCCTTACCACCCATGCAGTGTTTGTGTCATGATGACCACTGGCTGCTGTTAGATTCATGAGTTTAATCCCTGGAAGCGCTCCAAGCATCCACTTTGCTGCTGCCCTGTCCTCTCAACCAAACATCAAACTCTTGCCTATAGCGCAAAATGCAGTGAGCCAAAGGGATGTCTGCATTTGGCATCATGTTCTATCAGGAGATCAGCCTGAGACGAATAACCGCTGCCCTTGACTGCATCATCGCTACTGAATGAGCTTACATTGCCCCAGTATTTTGTGCAGTTTATTCAAAAGCCTGCCTCCGTAAACATATCACAAGCGGTCAGCAAACACCAACATGCCATATCCACTACTTACTCAAAATAAAATGTAAACATGTAGTTCCTTACAATGGAAGCAGTGCTTGTTGCGTCTTTTACAAATTGCATTATAGTCATATCAAAGGGATAATGATCCAGGCAACGATTTGAGTTCCCTCTAAAATGTCTGTGAGAGTTGTCTTGTAAAGGACTTCTTCATAATAAAGAGAAAGCCTAGATATTCATCCTCATGCAGCACCATGTGTTACTTTGCAGGGAGAAAAAAAGACAGTTATAGGGCACGGAGTTAGACAGGGGATGTAGAGGGCAACCTCAGTACAAATGTGTACTCCTATTATGCCTGACAGCTGAGATACTTTAGGATTTGTCAGAGAAAGGAATTGTTTAAAGTATCATTTCTTAAAACCCAACCTCATTTGTTGCCAATACTCCCGGCTTCTGTGTTTATAGATGTCCATATTTCATTAATCTTTCTCACCTTGCCAGAGTCTGTGTCATAATGACAATAAAAATGGAGGACACAATGAGCTATGTTCACTGCCTGGTAAAAGTGAGCCCATCCAGCCTCAGATCCAGTCCCCCGGGCCGTCACCCCAACCCCAGCTCATCCTCCAGCATCTGCTATTATCTCTTTCTTGTTTGAACTCATTACAGATAGCGGTTTGGCTGTGGTTGTTAGGTTTATGTCTGCAGTTTATTCCTGTACAGATGAGGGTTGTTATGAGTGTAAACACAGTAAACGTGGATTTAAGTTGCAAATTATCCTAAAAAGTAAATGCAAACAGGCACCCAAAACATAGGAAGGCCAAAATCATAATGTGCAGCGTGCTAGTCGACTCCTCCGTCTGTGTCACTCGGCTCTAAGCCTATTGGCTCCTACTGAACCAATAGGTATTCTTTAAAAATCAGGTCACAAATAGATGGTTTAATTTTTTAAACTGCCGTAACATCCAACAGCTGGGCACTGTAGTTTTTACCAAACGTTACTTAACTGGAGTAAATAGTCTATCCGTTGGGGACTATTTTCAGTTGTACGTTGATATACATTTGGTGCTCTTGTGGGTATTTACAGCACCAGGATGGTGTATGTAGGATTGCTTCAAAGTGAATTTCAGTTACCATGCTCATTGTAGGTGAAGGAAGAAGTCACCCAGATCAGGAGTGTGAAATATTGATACATTTTAGTTGAGTTTTTTTTTTTGACAACGAAGGAGATCCCCGTATCAACCTTTTGCTACGCAAGCCCTTTTGCTGGCTTCACTCTTATCTCCGACATCTTTTAAATTGGTTGTTCCAATGTTGAAGTGATAGGATTTACGTGTGAACTACAAAGGCATTAAAAAAAAGAAGAAAAAAAAGAAGACCTGGGCAGTTAGCATGAGCAGCGACTGCCACCAATGCTGAAAAAAAAGAAGCATCACCTACTGCTTTTTTATACTGAACAGGATTCATTCTGCACATTACAGAAACACATAAAACTAAAACAAAAAATACAACGATTATAGATTACCATAAAAAAAAAAAAAATGTCCACAATGGAGACTCATTATTAACGATTATGTTGACTTATTTTATTATGTGTTTAATTTTATGGGTGGGACTTAGAGCTCTGCTGTGGCAGAACCCCCAAACAGGAAATCAATAGGTCTCCTTTTAGACACACAGATTCCTATAAAAAAAATCCCAGAAAAAGATCAATACGCTACAGGAAAGTGAACAAGGGAGCACAGCGGAGTCAGGCGCCCAAGCAGCCCGCATCACAGATATTATAGTCTTTTTAAAAAGAATATCAGATACACTGTTGTTCTGCGAGGCAAAGATACGTTTTTATCAACATAGTTTCCCCGACTCCCGAGAGAAATAAAAACACGACAAAATGTGTAGATCTTTCAACTTGGAGATTCTGTGGCATAAATATTCACTAAATTGTAATATAATGCTGCGTCTCCTGCATGGAACTCTGCCTTAAGTCGACCATATTTCTCTTGTCATTTTCAACTGAGATAAAGCAACACTTAACATGAGGACCCACATTTGTCACAAGCCTGTCTACGGCGCATATAAACAGCACATTGGGTAATTATCTTTGGAGGCATTTCTTGAATCAGTGCACTGTTTCGAGTAGCTCACACTTAAAACGGCTGATGGTCACAAGTTTTCCACTGCATGGTAGATTGTTTTTGCTTCGAGGTTTGACCTTATATTAGTTTGACATGGCTATATGATGCACATTTCCTTTGACTGCTGACCAAGCTGCCTTTCTGAGAAAGCAAGAAAAGTACTTCTGAGAATGAAAAAAACACGTGGTAATCAGAGAAAGATGGGAATGCTATATTTTTGCAAATACTGACAAGGTGGGAGTTGCAGCAGATGGTGGATTAAGGCGAGATAAACAAAAGGCAGATCAAAAATAATCTCTCGTTCTCACTCTCAAACACCACTAAAAGAGCAGTTGAAACACTCATCCCACCTTTTTCAGTCAATGTTGAGTTGAAAATAAGGCCAGAGGGCTATTCACACCGAGGACATGTCTGTGCTCCTCTAATGACTGTGGAACATGAGGCATTACCTTAGTACATGTGAAGGAATAGGGAAACTGGTGTGAAGAACTATGCCTCACACTCTGTGGAGTGCAATTAAAGGCTCCTGCACCCTTTCACTTGTAATTCAGCTGTAGAGCTGATCTGGGAGAGGACAATATGTACCACAGTAATAAAGACTGTCTGCAGATAACGTTTGGTTGCGGGGAAATAGCCAATATTAATAGGTTTTTCAAGGATTCTCTAGATAAACTGTGGTCAAACCAGCATCCAGGTGAGGATGACTTGCTGATTATTGCTTAAAGCAAGACTATAACTGTTGAAAGAAGAAAACAGTCTATTCTACCTCTTGCAAAAGAAAAGTTTCATTCATCAGCAATGAAACGCACCTCTTTTCAATTCAGAAAACCCGAACCAAAAACATAAACTTCTTGGGGGACATAATAAGTAAAAAATAAGTATAAAGTATAGTATAGTTTGTTGCTTGCATAGTTCATTGTGCAACTACATCACATGTATTTTCCGGTTGCACATAAGATTATATAACCAAGTGAACGACAAAATATATAAATAATGCCTCTGCAAAGTAAAAATGTTGGTATTTTGTTCAGCAACTGATCGACTTTGTATAATGAATAAGGAGTTGTTGTTAAATCTAATTTACAGCGTTATATGTTATATGAAGTTGTATGACGTGCTTGATGTGCTTAAAGAGGACACTGGCACAGGCACCTAAGCATACACTGAAGCCAATTAAACTGCGGATCTTCATGCTAACAGTGAGACAGACTTAGTGCCGGTTTTTTTCTATGCACATAATACTAATTTGGACAATTGATAAGGTCTTTGCACTTGTGTTTGGCCTCTATGTGTACATACTGAACATGAGGATATGACTTCCTTTGGTAATTCCCAATAATGAGATGACCTTTTCCAGTTTCCAATATACCCTATTCAGCTTCAGCAGGAAGTTATTAGTGAATAGTATTGCAATTCTTTCCTATTTAAGAGAAAGAAAACACAAGGCGGGGATTACGATCTGTCCTTTGCCACCTCTGCTCAGTTCCTGCACAGAAATATTGTGATTATTCTCCACTGAGTGGAGATTGGTGTTATGCAGAGGAAAGCAGAGCAATAACTGTTTCTGGAACCCCCCCCCCGAACGCAGCGCAGATTTTCTGACAATGCAATAATCAACATAATTCTCTGCTGACAGAATAGCAGCCACACCTCATGCTGATCAGCAGATTAGTCACTGGGAATATTTTGAAGGATTCTCAGCAGCCCAGAGGGCCAAGAGACTAATTTATTCCAGATCATGAATGCTTTTACTGGCAAACATTCATATTCCTAACAAAGCAATATCGCAAAGATGTGACTCTTCTTTTCAGATGAGTCATACACTGAGGCAAATCATGTGGTCTGAATTGTCGTGTTTACTGGAAAGCTAATGGAATAGCATAAAAATGTCTTTACACTGCTCGCCAGAAGTTCTCACAGTCTCTTTGCAGCTAAAGAACCCAAAGAGTTCCGGTTTTAAAGGGACAGTTCAGTTATGCCATTCAATAAATCACAGTGAAGCATTAGAGAAAGGATTTTAAACGACATTTAGACCCAAATTTGACGACCTCACGCTCTTCAGAAACTAAAAAGCAATGGAAGAAGTGGAAACCACAGTTTCGGCCACCTTGACAATAGTGAGGGAATGTGGCACGCAGGGACTGTATCAAACATGCAGAGAAATTGCCAAGGGGAGTTTATATTTGCATGACACTGTGACACCCTGTGTTTATTAGCATGCAACCTCAGCTTTTGCACTGCCTCTGCAAAAAAAAACCTCTCGCCTCCACCTCCTACCCCGCCCCCTCCCTCCTGGAGCTGAATCCATTCCGCCTCTTTAACGGCGGGCCTAGGCGTCCGGGCATGCTCAGTGAGCGTAACTAATCAGCCAAGCCGAGCCGTGTCCTTTGACGGAGAGAAATCCCTCTCCCTGCCGGAGCGCCGCCGCAGATGAACTGGTGGTGCTCTGACTCCAGCGGGGGTAGGATGTGTGGATGAGCATGTGGAGGGGAGGGGGGTAAATGAATTAGCCGCACATCTAAACAGTTTGTCATGTCACATTTACTCTCCCAGTAAAGTGTCCCGTTAAATGATGGTAATTCCACTTCTTCCAGAATTTTGCAAGATGTGTGGGAGTTCTTTTTTCACCACCTCTGCAGAGGTTTGAATAGCACAGCTTCATGCATATGTAAAGGTATAAATTCAGCAGTTCACCATTTAAGGTGATTTTCAAAGTCTAATAGTCCCTTCTGTGTAGATATGCAGCTATGCAGGTTTCTCTGGTAATTGGTGCTAACATCTGAAGACTTTGTAGGCATATAGAATCTCAGATACTGCTCCTTTCTAGCAACAAAGAAAGAGAATGGATTCCATCCCAGCATCAACGAACGAGAAAGAATATTAAAAATGCACGATTAGCATTTTAACTTCATATTCTGGCATAGCTGATAAATGGACACTGACTGCTGGAGATTAGTTGTTCTTTTTTTAGAGCATCGCAGCACACCGGGAGATAGAGGCATCTAAGACAACACAGTGACCCTTGGTGAAGCAACCGAAAAAACAGTGTACATTTTGACGGCATCATAAATCATAGGGCTCATGGCAGGCAGCCCAATTGGGCTGCGAGGGCAGGTTGAAGCTACCGTCATCCCTCCTCCTATGTCCCCTGGCTGTGTCTGAGGAGAGAAGTGGAACGGCGAAAACATGTCTGCTCTCTCTGTCTCTTTCTCTATCAGCATTGATCTCTCGGTGGGCGGGGTGAGCGACTATAGTCACGGTGTAGTCACAATACTGTGCCTTTGCAGCGTTTTGATACAGAGTTGACCAAGTATGGACAAAAAACAGCACATGATCCCCGAGTGCATGTGGTTTAGCATGGGTGAGATGCTCTGAAATGCACTCTGGGAGGAAGTCTTTTAAACTTGGAGAGAGACAGAGACAGCACATGAAAGCGCTGTATGAGTGAGAATGAAGAAGAGAAAAGGCACACAGTGAGAGTTTGCCAAAAAAAAAAAAAATAATGTTTTTTTTAAAGCCAGTTTTGGTGTGTGGGTTTGGAGGAGGGGCGGTGGAAATCATCTTTATCCTGAAAGTGGAAGTCTCCGGGCTCAGTGATCACAACAAACATGGTCAGCCTGGGTTTCGGCTTTGGTTAAGATGACTCCAGGGAGTGTGGACAGTAGGAGGAGGCCTTGGACGCTTTCCTCTCCTTTCCCTTCTCATCCTCCCCACCCACTCCAGCAGCTGTTGACGTGGGCCATCATGGGGAATTTGTACAGTCTCATTCAGTCGGAGGGAAGGATTAGGCCTGAGCTCAACCACAGATGGACTGAGACTGCCCCCTATTAATAAATCCTCCTGTGATGCTGTATATTCATCTGCATTTTTTTTTCTCCCTTTTCTGAGTTCCGAGCAGCTAGTGGACATGAACACAGCGGCAGGCTAATCTGCCTGTTCTAAAAGTTACAGAGAGAGAGAAAAAGTGACATGACGAATTGAAAGAGGGTAGAAGGAGGGGGGCGGGCGGGGGGCTTCTTCTTTTGCATAATTTGGTTCCTATTAGCGACATCATTCAGTGGGTTTTTTCAGATGATAATTTGGAAATCTGGGGTTGCGCCGCTAATCCAGCGGCATTACACTTTACCGAGGGATTACTGAGTGACAACTTCAAGTGAAACGAAAGATGTAAGGGCCTCTTAAGCCGTGTTCCTATTAAAAGCCACAGTGCGGCGTGACACTGTGGCAGGCTTCATTGCACACTTGCCAACTAGTTGGGGATATATATCCCCTGATAAACGCTCCAACGCTCATAGGGATTTCATCTTATTTTATTTTTTTAGTTCTTCACCCTCTACATTCAGCCATTTTTTAATCTTTTTTTTCAGATTGGCTTTTATTTTTTTGTAGGATACTGGTTGTTTTGTGTCTGTGTGTGTGTGTGTGTGTGTGTGTGTGTGTGTGTGTGGGGGGGGGTGCTTGTAGTGCAAAAGGTTGTGCGTTTACGACCTGACATTCTCTCACTGATGCAACTCTGCTATCTGAGGAAGCAGTGAAGTGATTCAAGGCTTTATCCAGGTGACACCCAAACAACATTTTTAAGTTTTTCTTTCGTTCAACCAACTTAAAAGTACACAAGGCGGGGCTTAGAGAGAGAGAGAGAGAGAGAGAGAGAAAAGAAGAATTTTAAAAATTGTAAATTTAAAAATCGTAAATATGTCCTTGTAAAAAAAATCTAAAGACTTTTTTTACAAGGACATCATGGATGTTTGAAAGCATCACACAGTGTGTGGTAGATTGCCTTGAAAGTAATGAATTTGGGAATAGCTCAGACACGTTCCTTCTGTCCTTCACAGCGTAGAGAAGCCAGAGAGGTAGCCATTAGCTTCACAGTGTCTCCACATGGGGAGATATTGGTGTCTTATGGCTACAATTAAGCTTCATGCAGATATCAAAGAGATGCACAGGAGGGTTAAAGCAGGAGAGGGGAAAAAAAATTAAAAAAGTGTTGTTTTTTCCACAGTGACCTGGATATGCAGCCAGTTCAAGACGCATCACTTTCCTCTCCTGTCTGCTGACTGGATCCCTGGAGAGGGACAAAGTAACTGTTCAATCCCAGGTAATTAACTTCACCACGACCCAGGGAACACTCGCACCAGACACCACAATCCTTTAAGCACAACACTCCATTAGTCATATCCCACAAGGCCTTGCAAATGGCAGGACAAAAACAGGGGCATGCTGGGGGCTCATCTTGCCCATATAATCACCGAGACGGAGGCCAAATGTGTGTGTTGGACTTGATCATAATGTGAGAGTGCGTACGATGAGTTGGGATCATTTCGCTTTATCACTATCAGTCCCTATAGTATCAGAAATCATCACGATCACTATCATATCACTTGGCAGATTTAAAAAAGATATTTTCCCCATGAGGTCAGTTTTCACAACGCATACGTATAGTAAAAGGCTGTAATTGTAATCAGTGTGAAGCATCACATATTGCAGATCTAGTCAGAAAACAGAAGGGAGGCAACGCTGAATCAGGTCCTTAGTGTAAAATGGACAGGTGTTGTTTGGATGGAGGCAACAGTGAGGCCAGAAGAGAAAAACTCTCTTTTCAGAGCTGCTTTCAGCCTCCTGCAATATGTCAACATTATATCCACTAAAGTCTAACATGTGAAGCACCATAAGCATGGGATTTTCACAGACATCACATGTAAAGTTTCACATGTAATATCACTGTGAAACATTTCACATGAGGTGCGATCACATGTAGACGTGTGATGAAAACTGTTTTTTAGGCATTTCTCAGATGCAATATCCTAAGAGTCACATGGTAAAGTTTAAGACCAGTGGTGGAAAGTAACGAAGTACATTTTAAGCTATGTCCACTTTACTTGAGTATTTCAACTCTCTGCTATTTTACACTAATACTTCACTACAGTTCAGGGAGAAATGTTGTCTTTTTTTTTTTAGCAAAATACGTTTTTTGTCCTTTGTTGAAGTTAGGGGACCCTCACTGTCACGGTTACAACAATAAACATGCGGTCAAAGTTATGGAAGCAGTCCAACGCTTTGTTGACTCACCCATCCACCCTTACCTCCACCCTGACCTCCACCCTGCACAGATTTTGTCTTGTCAAAACGCCACTTGAACCTAATCATGTGCTTTTGGGGGCACTTGGCGAAACGACCGACGCTGTCATTCTTCCCGGGAGGATGTGAAAGATGTAAAGACTTCTTCTTCTATTACTTTCAATAATTCAATCACAATCTGTCACAATCTTTAAATAAAGCACGCTATGATAATGCGATGGTGATAATGCACCTCCACTTTACTTCAATACAGTAGGACGTAGACTGCCGGGGGACTTACTCCTCTCTCCTCCTCTCCCTCTCTATATGTATGCATTCATGTCCCTTAAATGCATGTTACTACCTCAGCATCTGAGGCCCCAGAGTTTTTGTGTCTCTCATCTTGCAGGTTGCCACTATTAAAGGTTACGTCTGGATCATGAATCGTGGCTGCACCTGTTGCTCTGGTCCTGCCTGACGCCCACGTTAATATATTTGTTTTTTGGAGGCACTGGGAAGCTTTTTTGACATCCTCCTGGATCTTTTTCATACACGATCACATCATCATTTCTGTCACGTGGATTGTCTATGTTGTCATTTTACTATGTTGTTCATTCTGTACACACATCTGTCCACCTCCCTGAGGTTTATAACATTTACCCTCCTTTAATTGTGGGGTTTCTTTTGGGGAGTTTTCCCTTGTGCGGTGCGAGGGTCTAAGGACAGAGGGGGTCGTGTGCTGTACAGTCTGTAAAACTCCCTGAGACAAATGTGTAATTTGTGATATTGGGCGGTATGAATAAATACATTTGATTTGATTTGACATAAATCCTTTCAGCATTAAAACAAACATAACATTTAGCTGCCACATTGTCAGTCCCTGTTTAAAAAGCCTTGTGACTCCTTTGTATTAATGTACAAACAACTGGCAAAGTGCAAAGAATGCGTGGATGGTATGATGCCTTATACAGTCATTTCAATCAAAACCGGTTGGCAAAAACCAATGCGTGGGTTGATAAAAGCGCTCAGTTCAATACAGTTGACACAATCAAAGCATGGTCTTTTTGTACATACATGATGTTACGATCAAACTCTAAAGCAATTACTTTCAATAAAGACATATGTTGTTATATGAAGAAAACATTCTCAACATGCTTGATCTTTCCTCTCAGAATGTCTCGGCTCAATGTCATACGAGCCAGGCAAATTAAATATAAATACAGTCCATGTTCCTGGAATTTATTCAGTCAATAGAATATCTGCAAATGTTAAAGCGGCTTGAATCAAAAAGCTGATTGAAATTTCAATGGAGCTATATGGGTGTCTCTAATGAGGTAAGAAAAGAACAGTGTTTCTCTGACTGTGCAGCAGTCTAACCAATTATCAGACTTCCCTGCTGCTGAACCATGGGAGAAAGTCCATAGGTGATGGTGGGGAGGACGAGGGGAAGCCACGTTGTTTAAGTGAGAGGGAACAGATAATGGACTTGAAGCTTCTTTCCTCTCTCTCTCTCTTCCTCCACACCACTCTCAACAAAGACAGGGCTGGCGTTTCTAGCCGACAGCCATCAGAGAACCGAGCGTGTGATTTGACTATATATGTCAAAGAGGTTTTGATTGTCTTTGGAAATGTTTTATTCATCAGACGGGGTTTGGATGTTGCTTACCTCCGTTACTGATTTTCTGGCAAAACAAGTCTGTCAGACGATGGTCAAATTCACCGCTATCGTCTTCGCACAAACATTTGCTCAATCATCACAGTCATTTTTGATGCATTAGGAGGGAATTTGGCATTTTAAAATCACTCAATTCCTTCTGAATCACATCTCTCAACATCCTGCTTCTTTATGCATTGCTGTGAATCAGAGTTTTATGAAAGGCTGCAAATGCACAATGCGGTATAATGTGATGTATTTAATCTGACAAGCCGTCGATACTGTAAGTATGCATGCCCAGCAGTTTGTTTTCCGTTTCTGTCAACCACAGTCAAAGTTTACTTTGGTGCATTTTTGCATTTGGCTCATTTAGGTGGACACTGCCCAATTACAAGCCAACCAGGGCTTGTCACATGGACTCATGTAGCTTGTTAATTGGACAAAGTTTTGGTAACATGTCTCCTGCCAGGAGATTTGGCGTGGGCTGCGGGGGGTAGAGGAGGGTGGTCGGGCAAAATAACTCTGAATTGACTCCTTGGAGCCACTCCCTGCAGCAGCCATCATTATGGACGTTGCAGTGACTTACCTACCCTGGTGTTAATAGCAGTCATGAAAACATAAAGAAGTAGCTAAATGTGAGTTTTGCCCTCAGGCAATCTTTTTCTGTTTGGCTTCTAGGTTTGACGAACAGCTGGCCATCAGATGCCAATATGAGCCTCTTCATAAACTTTTATGATTGAGGTTGTTTATGTGACCTGGATATCATTCTTTCTCCAAACAAGCTGCCCTGCAGTTCTCCTGAAAGCTGCATTTTCCAGCGCAGTTATTTCACGCCACCTGAGTCTAAATGGCATTGTCCTCAACTGCCCAAGTAAACCGAGCGAGAATTGGCGTGCCGACTAGTCAGAGCTGGCGGTGACACTGCCGGGCAGGGAAGCGGACCTGAAGCCCCGAATTGCGCCTGTGGGTCACACAGGAATCAAAGGGCGGCTATTCCAAACAGGTTCCTGCAGAGATGAGGCGAACCGAGCTGTGGCGGGCCGGCCTGCTGCTTTTGTCAGTCAGGCAACGAACGGCGGTGAGAGGAGGTCGCGGAAGAGCAGGAAATAACTGACTCATGGGCTGGCATGCAGGCTGTGTGTGGACATGCACACTCGTGCGTTTGTGTGTGCGCAGGGCACACAGTGGATGACAGATTGGCAAGGCCGTGGATGGGCCAGGCTCCATCAGCACCGCAGGCTGCTGTGATGTGTCCATTCTCCCTACGCTCACCACAGCCGGCCAGACCAGAGATGTCTGTGTGATTGCCTGTACGTGCGGGAGTGTTTCGTCGTCTCTTTCCCAGTTATGGGTATCAAAATCAGAACCACAATCACCACATGTAAGCAACAATTTGCCAAGTAGAATAAAGATAAAAAAATGTGTCTTGGAGGTTCTGTTGCAGAATGGTGTCCACAGCTAACTTTGTAAAGGAGAACATGGGAACACAGCAGCTGGTTATGTGAGTGTTTCTCACTGTTCGTGTCTGTTCATGGGCATTTCAGCCCACATTTGTGCATGACTGTGTGTGCATATTGTTTTCTGTTTACAAATGCTTGCACATTCACATTCAGGGGCAGGACAAGATAATAGAAAAGCCTAACAATTAGTCACAATGAGAGCTGCTGGATTGTGGAACAAATTGCCCAAAGAAAGCAGAATAACTACATCTGTGTCTTTTCAAAAACCTTCTAAATATAATTTCTCTCAGATATAGCTCTATCTTAAGGGGTTTATCTTGTATTATATGTTTCAATTTAATAGTCCTATTTATTGAAAAATTAATAAGAATCACAGTATGCCGTAAAACGTGCAATTTGTATGCTTTGAATACATGAATATGAGCGTGTGCATGTCATGTACAAAAGTCTGTTTTGTACATGACATGTACTATATCATACAGAGCACCATATCATCTACATTAAATATACATGAAAGTGAACATCATCATGGAAAAATAATAAATAAACATTGCATATTTAAGCATACAGAGATATTTTTAGACTAGATGTCTGCCTTTTTTTATGTGTTCAGTTAATATTTGTGTGCTTCTACTTTGTAAACATTTTTCCTATTTCTCCTCGTGTTGCGATTATATTCGATATGTTCCAGTGGTGATAAGGTTTACTTACGTACGGGAAACACTGGCTCAACATTTAGAGCTGAATGGGACTGCAGCATATTGTCGGACTGAAGTTGAGATATCTGCACAGTTTGAATTTGTTGGAATCCCTTTCAAAGTGGAGAAACAAGAGTTCGGTCCGAGTTGTGGTAACCTCCAGTTCATCGCACTTTGACAGATTATGACTGATGAAGCAAAGAAGGTAACACGCCTGGCACCTCACTGACAGCGGCCTCCATCCTCCACTTGTCACTGTCAGGTAACCATTTCCCAAGTGCCACCTTCAATTACTTAGGATATTGCTAATGATTATACATTGTGTGTGAATGCAAATGTGTGCCAGGAAGTTATGTGATATAAAGCTCGAGTTGGTTGTAGCATGACTAATGATGTTCCAAATGAAGGGTGGACTTCAATGAGTGTCTTAAAGAGCAGAATAGATTTTAATTACTCATCTGTCTGGCTGTCTGCGTGACCTTCAGTCAAGACCTGGACAGAAGTCAATTACAGTGATGATATGCTATCTCCATATCCGGCCGTATACCTTGTGACAGCGCTGGCCTTGGAAATGGCAGATTGTCTAAGGTCATTATAATATTAATCTGAAGGTCAGGGGGGGGGGGGGGGGCACAATCAACTGTGCTACAGTAGATTCAATAGCAATATTGCCAGAGTACAGCAGTAGGCAAGTACATTCAGGGCTGAAGGTTTTTGATTTATTACCTTCACTTAAGCTGGGAGCAATTTGTGTTCAGTAAAAATAAAGAAAGCTGGTCAAGTAATACTGTAAGCGATATTGTTATTCCCTCATTCATTAATTTTTCTGCCAACTTTTGTTTATTTATTTTAGTGTTTTAAATGTGAATAGCATTATCAATAAACACGCCTACCCTTGGCGGCATCACCACCCAATGCTGCACTGGGAGAGAGCTGTTTTACTCAGGAAGTCAGTTGCTTGGAGTCTATTTGTCTTTTGTAATTACCATTCAATAAAGGAAAACTCTTGGTAATTATCCTTGGCGCTCAGTGAAACCAATCATTGTGAGTTAACATAAACACAGTCCCGTTTTTAAAGAGGCTGATTCAGACGCGGCCCTGCCTCGCCGGGACTGCAACTCAGCTCTGAGATCAAACGTGGGGGCAGCTAGGCCCCATCTGTGGCCGTGACCCCCTTAGAGAGCAGGGTTGCGACCTCATCTTAGAGTTGAGAGTGAAAGGGAATCTTGCCAGCGATGGCCGCATCATGTGCATCATTGGTTAAAGGATTGTCTGGGTCAAGCGAAACAGGAAGACTTGAGGGAGCTCACTTATCTCCGCGCTGATGGCACTGAGGCAGCACGTGGCTTTAATTTGATACAGTGGGAGGTGAGCGTTGGAGAGGAAAATACAAATCAGACATTTTCACTTCACAAAGCCAGGTTTGGTTTATTCTTATTTTCTTAATTATTTTGATGGTCTAGGGCAGGGGTGCCCATTACGTCGATCGCGATCGACCGGTCGATCGCAAAGGTAGTGTGGGTAGATCGCATGGCATTGAAAAAAAAAAAATATTTTTTATTAAAAGTTAGCCTATCATCCATCCTCACTATGGCATTTGCCACTTGATTGACGTACAGGTCAGCCAGTCTGAGATCTCATCTTTTCTAACACGCGGTTCACCACGCATGCGCGGTCAACCCCGCCAGCTGCAAATCACCGCGAGCTGATTAGCTAGTTAGCCTTCCAATTTATACAATTCTGCTAAAGAAAGGGTATAAAAATGAGTGGGGAAGCTGGACCAAGTAAGAACCAAGTAAGAACCAAGAGTGCGCAGACTTGTCCGCGAGTGGTGTTGTTTAATTATGCGTGTTCATGTTTTGTGTGTTTTGCCACCATGGGTGAGAGTTATGTCCCGGAGGAGGGGGGGCCCGGTGTGTTGCGGTTAACGGGTGGTAGTGTCCTGGTAATAAAAGTTGTACCTGGGGTCTTGCGAGGTATGTGGCACAGGACAACATAAAACGTACTCTCGTCTCTGACTCGTTGGTGTTCTCTATCCATTCGCTTCCCGTGGCGCTCGCCACAATATAAATAAATATATGTTTAGCATTTTTAATGTAGGTAGATCATTTTGACTTGGTCATTTTAAAAGTAGCTCCCAAGCTGAAAAAGTGTGGGCACCCCTGGTCTAGGGCATTGGCCTAGAAATGGAAACTTGTCAGTAGCCGCACAGTAGAGCTCAAAGAGCTTGAAGGACGAGAGTTAGGCGTCTGGAAAATGAATTTGCTTCATGAATTTTTTGCCTCCAGTAAATAAAAAGGTGCTTAAGGAAATGGTAAGGATACGGGTGTTGCTCACTGCGGGAGTCTTATCAAAACTCACCAGTTGGTTTCCAACTAAAGAACCTGGGAGAGATAAACTTTGGATTGGGGGTGAAAAAAGGCATGGCAATCGTACACACAGAGACTATAGCACAGTGTGCAGCATCCGTCAATACTTTGCACTGACACGTATACAATCGCTTGCTCTCTACCTCTACCCCCGCGTTGTTGAATGTGCCTTGACGGCGGGCTTCTATCTGGGCTTTTATCTCTCTGACACGCCTTTGCCACTGACATTTAGATGAAAGCTATATACCTGGCAGGGAATAATCTGCACTGATAGGAAATGTCTTGCAGCTGCAGGAGAAAGAGGAGTTGGAGTGCAGGCATCTCCCCAGTCTGTAGTGTGGTGCATCACAGGACTCCTTCTAGACACATCGTGCTCACTGTATAGGATTGCCCGCATACAGCACAGAGATACAATCACAGATTAAGCTACTGGGCTGTACGCAGCAGAGATGCACAAGATACAGTATACCTCTGCACAAAATATTTGTGTATACAAGATACATGGAGGCTATCCTTATCATTTCTTTTGAATCTTTTTATTGTCCTCAAGAGTGCATATTATATATGCAAAGGTACAGTCAGTCTAAAAAAAATCTCTTCTCTGGATAAATCTTTTGGTTAAATCCCAAGAAGTATGCCTGTGATAAACACCCTAAAAATATAAAATAAAGAAATAAGTAAAAGTGAATTGAGAAATGTGACTTTTAGAGATCCATTTGGATCTGAGAGGTTGCCAATTAATAGGTGCTTAAACACATTGCTTGACGTCGCTAGTAGAGCACTCGGAGGCACTCAGCAGTCATTATGGGGAAATGACAGCTCACGACAGGAAAGGCATGCTGTTATTACGCGAGCGCTGTGGTTTTCGCTATCAAAAGGCGTCCAGAAACTGAGAAGGACTGTGATCAAAAAAGGGCCTGGCAGACCCAGATCAACAAAAAAAAAAAAATCAAACAACAAGTTCAGAAGTTGCTGTAGCTGGCGTAACACAGGGCCCGCTGCAGCTGACATCAAGGCACAGCTGAATGAGAGTCAACACGAGAAATTCAACTGTGCAGAGGAGACTTAAGAAGCAGCTCTGATGGGTCAGAAACCTTTATTAAGCCGTCAAAACAGGGTTAAGAGGCTTGGGCTGAGAAACGTAAACACTGGACTGCTGCAGGCTGGAAAAATATATTGTGGACTGATGAATCCAAAACATTTTGAGTTCATTAGGCAGTTTCCACTCAGAGCTTTAGTTATAGTTATAATTATATATATATATATATATATATATATATATGTGTGTGTGTGTGTGTTCTAATTTATGACATTTACAATCACATTGTGCTAGGATTTTCGCTCAAAAACTTTTGACTGGCAGAGCACAACTGGTTAAAAACCCGAGGAGAACAGCAAAGGGGGAAACAAGACACATTGCTAATTAGCTTCCTGGTTAACTTAAGAGTTGGCATGGCGACCAATAAAGCTGCAGAAGCCATGCCTCATGGGGAATATCAGCAGGAAGGAATTCTTCTTTGACAAATTTGATCATGTGGCTGTCATATAGCCTCGTACATGTGACCATGTCAGTGTTATGTAAATGTGTATGCAGCACAAAGAGAGATGAGGAGTCGGAGTCTTTCTGATGGCGTAGCACATCAAGGAGCATTACCACAAGCACATATCTTTTGAATGCATTTTAAACACCCTTAAAGAGTCCTAGGGGAGAAAACTAGCTCTCCGATCTTACAATAGTCATATTTTCTTGTGTAAAAACAAGCCTTGGGCATGAAAAAGCCAAGCTCGAAAAACAAATACAATAACTACAAAAAAAACCAAATGTTTATGAATGATGAATGAGATTGCTTTTTAAATTAGAAGTGGTGATTAATAAGGATGCTCTGTCTGTGTATTCATCAGCACTGAAGCCAGCAGAACCTTTCTTCACCTCATTTATCTTGAATAAAATCCCCCCCCCCCCAATAATGATAATTGTTCAAAATTGGTGGAAAATTAATCTGGCAACTTGTCTGTATGAATAAATTGTGTAATTATTACCTCATAAGGGAACTGAAAGAGAGTTTACACTGTATCATAATCCAATCAGCTCATTAATTCTCACAAATGTCTTTTATTCCGCTGTTGCCAGGGAACATGTGTGACTGAATCAATATCCCACTCATGCTTCCAATATGTGATGTTATTCACATCACATTATTGTCGCACACGCGGGTTTTAAGATGTATGTCTAATTAACAGAACATTTTAAACCAACAAAACATTCATCTCAGCCAGTCATTTTGCCTTGTGGTGAAGACCCAATATTAATTTATTTTATAAAGTACAGGTGTATTTACTTTAATGATGATGAAAACTATATTTTGTTTTAAAAAAAAATCTGATCACTATTGAATATATAGGCTTGATTTTCCCACTGCTTTCAAAAGCGCTGTCTCCTAAAATATCTTCTTATATGATTGTTTTCTTTTATGTGAATACTAGAAGACGACCTCTAGTGGCTGTGGTAATTTCTAACCCTAACCCAAGACCAACCGTACCGCACGTATGTAACAAACATACTTACTTTAAGTCGTTTTTTCAACCAAGTAGTTTTGTTGACTGAACCTAAAGAAGTTGTTTTTTACAACGTCAGCAATGTGTTTAAAAGTGTGACCATTTCACTTTCACATTGTGCAGGTAGGTGCAGCTTGTCCCGTCTGAAGCATTAAAATGGTATCGATAACAACTGATAATTATTTAGTGGGCTGATCACATTCGAATTTAGTGCCAAAATCTGTCAATCAATTCGCACCTCCTGTGGTTCAGGGATTGTTACATTTATTCCTAAAAAAGCTCTTAAGTGAAGTATTTCCTTGAAAGGATGAAAGATGTTGTTCACTGTAATGTTTCCTCCATTCCAGAAAATCCTTTATGCTACCTAAATTGTACGGAGAAAGTACAATTACCTTAACTTATTTGAAGACATCTTTGCTCATTTGAAGAAAAAAAGAATAACACTGTTATGATGGTGAAGCTTTTGCAATGTGTTTGCAATTGCAGTAAAACCCAGAGATGTGTCACAAAAGGGCCTCCTTTGTCTTTTTGTGATAGAGCAGGGGGAAAAAAGGAGGACAGAATCTGTCATTTTCAGGTAAAGGGGTGTTGAGGCAAAACCTATTCATTTTGACCTACATAGGATGGGTCGTCGAGAGCGAGGTTAACGCTCCAGCACCCCTTTCCAAGCGTCATGGGATCATTAGTAGCCTTGGCTGTAGCAGCGCAGAGCTCTTTTGATGCCCCAGTCGCCAATGAAACTACTGCGGGGCCATTTCCATTCGGAGGATGACTCCCCTCTTCTTCTTCTCCTCTCTCTTTCTGGTTGATTGCAGCCGTGTAGAAATGAGATGAGGAGGAAATTGGAGCAGGGTCAGCGCCGAGCGTCGACAGCATCGCTGTCATCCTCGCCTGGGAATGTTCACCTCGACAATAAGTGAGCCACATCACAGGAAGATTAGAATATATTTTAACAATGCCGACGAGGTAATAGAGGAAGTGACAGGTAACCATTGGTTTGGTTTGGCAATGAATCGCTGACAGGTTGCGGGAAAGCGGCGCCATGTCACTTGATTCACATTACCCAGCCTAAAACACAGCACTAAAGTGGATCTATTCCACTTTACATGCGGTCTGTCAACATTGTATTCATACGGTATTATTTCCATTGAATGTTTAACAGCTGTATGATAAAAAATATGCCTTTATGCCTGCTCATGGTGACACAAAATATCGATTTATAGATGATGGTGTCTCCATATCCCTCCTGTGTTTACCGGAGACTCTTCTGCTACATATAGAAACATATTTTACCGCAGACTACCTGAGACTTTGAATTTATTCTGATACAGGTTTAACATTTCTCTCAGGCTTCAGAATGACTGCAACATTTGAGAATATAGGGCAAAACAAGGCCTTGGAAATTAATAAACTGCAGCAGTTTTCATTTGCTTGAATAGCACTGGTACTGACTGATATTTGGCCTTGTATTTTCTTTTTCCTTGCACACCAAGTTTGTATCACTCCTGCCTCCTCGGCTTCAGAGTGCCAGTGTCAATGCTGCTAAACGTTGTCTTCAGCGCTTTCCTCTCAACAAGCCTCTCAACCATCTCCAGCCATGTCTTTCTCTCAGCTCTGCCATTTCCAAGGATGATTCAGGGCTCTTTACACTTAGACTGTTCTTTACAATCGGTCATTAGGATCTGGGTTGAAAAAGGCTTGCCATCTAATTGCCCATACTCCAGTTGCTTCAAACAGTACAGTCAAACTGTTTCTCCTCTTTGGACTCATGTCTGCCCTCAACTAATGTATCAGATTATGGTTTACTATACTGGATAAGGTTTTTATACTTGTACAGTAAATATCTACGGTATTTCTCTACTCACTATCGCCTGTTACCAGCCTAGTTTTTCTCGGGAATTACGTTCATATTTGTTGAGGACATTTACATCCAATGCCAGCATTCAGTGCCAGTGCACACAGTAGTGACCTTTAGGCAGCATGGCGAAAAAAGTAAGGGTAAGACATTCAATTTTGGCACTGTAGACTGAGGGTCAGACCAACACGTAATGCTGGCTTTTTATGAGCTCACATGTGCACACTTTGTTGGAGTCGGCAGCTCCAAGTCATGGCATAGATGTCCTAGTCGCCCGTCAACATCACCTTCTGTATTTTATGTAAAAAGACTGACAATGATTTGTACAGCTGCGTCAATCTTATTCAAGGTTGTTGCCATTTGTGTTTGTAATGGACTCCAGAAAAGGGATATGATTTCCCTCTCCTTAATCCACCCCTACAGAGCCCTGGGTTGTTTTTCCAACAATAAAAATAGTGGCTTATGCACACAACACCAGACCTTTTTAAGTCAAAAATATGACATGTGAACTGTGATTCAGATGCCTTGAACCAGACATTATAATCCAAAGGCAAATACATTCTACACAAAGGAGCTTGAATGTATTTGAATCGCACTTGAACCACACTTTACCCACACTGCATTTACCTTGCATGACTATTGTAGTGATAATTGAGTAATGTCACGTGATATCATGGACGTAGTTTGAGGTTCAATCATCTCGAAACAACAGTTTGTTAAAGATTTTGAAGTCGTGGTGTTACACGAGGTACAGTAGGAAAACCTCCTCCACTCCAGTGGTTGTGTTTTTTGCCTTGTTTTTTGAGTGTTTACGTGAGCAGCAACAGCAGTGGTTTTAAAATGGATTAGAACTGGGTGGAAAGCATAAGCGGAACTGTAGCCAACTTAAAAAAAAAACTAAAAGAGTGCCACTCACAAAAATCCAAGCTTAACAGCTAAAGAAATCCAGAAGAAAAAGTTGTCACAGCACCAGGGGCATTGTGTGACTGACAGGTGATCTGTGCAAAGTGCAGTGCAGAAACATCACAGCAATGAGCACTCAGCACGGAGATAAAAATAACAACAGAAGTTCGCAGACTACCACTCTTTCTTCTCACACACTGTAGTCTTGAATAATAACAGGAAATTATCCAGTACAAAGAGTAAATAACATGACTGAGACGCATTTTCAACTATTCTAATCCCAGTCTAAATTGGCACTTGTTGCGTTTATTGTTTCCACGGGTGATCGCTCACTAATGGGGGTTTTGTAACCAATTGTAGCATTAAAAACAAACAATGGCTTCCTGGTAATTCTGGCCAGTGATATTCCAGTGTAAACTGACATTGTGCGATGCGCCACGTAAAGCCAGTTTGGCGGGATAAAAACACCCTTTTCTCTCCCTCTTCATCCTTAACAGCTCACGGAGACTCCCCCTCATTCTAACTGCTCAGCCCTTTTGGCCTCGGGTTTCTCTCGCGCTTCATCTCTTTACATTCTTGTCCTGCCAATGTTGTTGTGACACCCAGCTTCCACTACACCCCCCCATCAGATCCTCTGTTCACCAGCTCAGAGGAGGAGGAGGGTATTATCACTGCCCCC